>BQNB010031129.1:0-54274 GCA_026074375.1 Tanacetum coccineum
TAAGTTTTACAAACATACATAAAACTTAAATTTAAAAAGCGGTAAACTATTCAACCCCCCCTTCTAGTTTTCCACAAAAACTTATAATTCTGACATCGGTACCACCAAAGTTTGTAAATAGATGCAAGTTAATTTCTAAAAATTGAAAATTGGTTGCAACAATCCCTACCTATTTTGACCCGTTACTCGATTGAAATTATGACAGATCAATAAGTAATGAAACTGTGACAGGTGGAAAAGGTTTAAACCATACCTATGAGTGGAGTTTTGGGGCGTTAGGGTTGTAACTTAGGCAGTTTACCGCTTTTTCAGAGCGACAGTTGTTGTATCCTCTCCCTTTCCCTCCAAATGGAAAACATGAAAACATACAAATTACCTTCTCATCCGGCTGACCCAAATATAAATGCCAGACAACACTCATCAACATGAGAAAAGCAACATAGCGACAAAATAATTAGTTGGAAAAATCATATAAACAACACGTATGTCTTAATAGAAAATCAGAGGCCTTGTGTGCGGTCAAAGTGTGGTTCGAAACAGGTTGAGTGATTCACACACATTTCTATCATTTTATTATTAAACACATAATGTGATCATTGGATTACAAAAACTACATTAATCGTAATCTAACCTTTTTAAATAGAGTGATAAGGTTTTTGCGCATCGGACTAATTTCAACCTGTTCAACCATTTTCTTACCCATAGGTAGAAAGGAGATATCATTCTCCAACCTGCATAAACAAACACATTAATAAGTAATATTGTATAGACAAAGGAAACAAATATAAGTTTGTGATCATAGAAGCTTAAAAATTAAATGTTAATTCAAGAGACAAACAATCGTAAGACAATATGAATGAGAAAAGCAAACTGGCCAGATTTTGAAGTCATGATTTAGTATGTTCTTGTATATTCAGATGTTATTTCCCTTAAATGCTGATCTTTATCTTGACAAAGTAATATTTAAGTCATGATTTAGCATGTTCTTGTAGGTCTCTTCAACAATGACCCGCTCCCTTTTCACTTAAATTTTAATTTACCAATTTGCCTGAGTAATGAATACCAAACAGCCTAATTATAAGAAAATGGGTCAAAATTCCCCCTTTAAAATAAGAATGGAACACAATGAAAAAAAGGTTAAATCTTGGTAGATAAGTAGAAGTCGAGGAGCAAAAAATTTCTATCTACCTTGGTGCCAGAGATAAACATGAAATCTTGAGCTTCTAGATGGATAAAAAACTTCCATCTTTTGTTGTTTCTTGTCATAAGCTGCCACCTTAGATAGCAATATCATGTAATGTAAGTATTTGGATGATTTAATAAGAATTATTTATTGAAAAAGGACATTAGTTGTGATGTCATTATGCAACTATGTAATGTAAGTACCTTGAAAGGAAGAATATTTAAACGTTCAAGTCCAGGTGCCATGCTTAGTACTTTTTTGCCATGGTCAGCATGACTAAGAGTGATTTCAACGAAAGGAAACTTGGATCTTAGACAATAGCTACCTTAACTCACGTAAAGCATTGCGATGAATGGTGAACTCAAGTGTTAGAGTTAAAGGAGCCAAATTACATGTTATTTGTTCGAGTTGTTGCTACTCCGTATGCCTACTTCCCATAGTAGAAGTATCAATGGTACATAGTTTGACAATATGTGCAAATGTAGTATTAAACTCAGTTGCTACAATGCATAAAAAGTACTTAAAACCAAAACTTGTATACATATTTGTAAATCAGTTGTATTATTAGCATCAGGTGAACCATTTCCCATAGTAAATGTGCTCTTTCGCATATCCATCGCATTTGTATAATTAACAGACACTGAATTACATATTGCTTGTTGAATGCGTTCTGAATCAGTCTATCTCTTTTCCATAGCATCAATATCAATGACATATATGTTGGGCATATCTACATTGTTAGTGTTGCCGTTAGTTGCTGCAATGAACAGAATTAACTAAAATAAAGACCGTAGGGTAGATATTTAAGGTATGGCATTTAGCCAAAAAGAACACTTACAGTACACCAAAATGAAGCATTCAGAATCATTCAAAACTAACAACTAAACAAACAGTCTGAATCACTGAATCAACTAAATATAATCAAAACTTTACTCTATTAAACATTCAAAATCACAATCATCGACCATCAAACAAACGAACGTAATCACAAAAACTAAACATTAACTAATATTGGTTTAAAAGATTTGATGATAAGCACTAACATATCGCTAAACACAGTTGTAAATCCTGGTATGTGATACTTAGTTTTTTCATGCTGTAAATCAATTAGAGTAAAATTACTGCAAGATCATAATTGTGTCATACCTTTGGAATTTCACTGCGTTGACCATAAAAGTCGGCATTCTTAGTGGTTACCGTTGGTGATTTTCCTCCTTTTGCGCGCTTATTTCCCATGCTCTGTTAAATACTTGAGTGCAACATTCCGCTGATGTAGGATCATGTCAATCTAAGTCGCCATAACTGCGTCCACAATTTGGCTGTGGTTGCCCTGCCAAAATATGGGACTCCAACTAAACAGTATAAACACAATTGTATTGATCATATAAACAACAATCTACGTTATCGAAACATATTTTCTTCTATAAAATAGCTTAATCTAAAAACATATGCTAAGATCAATACAATGTGATAGGAAAAAGCAAAAAAAAAGCTCTTCACCTTGAGTTTTCTATGACGCTTCTGCTTTTTTTAGGGTTGCGAATTCGACTTCAACCAAGACTCTCAAAACAAACACAGAAGCTTTAGGACATTTGATATTTGAAGCTTGATTTTTTGAATAGCCTGTAAAACCCTGATTTCATCAACTTTTAGAAAATGAGAAAACGCATTGATCATATATATCCGTTGCATACATTATTTGTATAGATAATAAAATATTTCTAATTATATGTATGTCGATCATACCTCTAGGAAAAAGCACCCATTTGAAAGTGGTTCAATGTGTAAGATATACCTTGTAACATGACAACCGATTATAACATACTCTGTAATTTCCACCTCAGATGCATATTCACCAACATGTTTAGTATCCTATGATAAAAAAAAGAACATTAACTAAAAAGGCTTATGAACAAAATTAACAAAACCCTAAATTTCACATAAACCCTAATTTCAAAATAAAAAAGAAACTAAAATAAAAAACATGAAAACCCACACAAAGTTTATAGGAAAAAGTCTTACCTCAAAACCCACACACAGTTGGAAATCGGTATGCGTGTTTTAATTATAAGTGCAGGAAGTGGCAAATATGAGAATGATCTTCTTCATCTTAACCCATGATTGTTGGCGTTCTTTGAGGTTTTGGGGTTGAACTGCAGGAGTTGGGGGTTGTTAACAGATGGGAGTTGGAATGCATAGAGTGGAATGGCTAAGAACACTTATAATCTGCCCCACTGAAAGTTTTTAATGGATACTGCCCCATTAAATTAAAGAGTTATATCTTTTAGTATAATAGATGAATCATTAAGACTAGCGGCATCAATGTTGTAACTCCAGGAATGCTTCATATTCACGTGGATGATTAAACTGTGTTACACTATAAACTTTAGGACTCCCCATTAAATGATGAGACTGAATCTTATAGTATATATGATACGATGATTACACAAGATGTTTTGATAAAGAGTCTAAAATTGTTTGCAATGCAAAATATGTAGCAAATGAATGACACAAATTGAGCTTCAATTCTATGTATATACAGCATACTTGCAATAGCGTATGTGCCTAATTTTTTTCGTTTATACAGAATTCTAGGAAAAAGAAGATGTGAATGGTAAAAATGCTTTTACTTTTTATGAAAAACAATGAATATTAACACATTGTCAAAGTATATACTTTTTTTATTCGTTAGATTTCGTCATTATTCTATGTCAAAATTGACAGAAGTGAAACACAATGTATATTTATTTTACAACAATGATTGGTTACTAATTATAGAAGGTCAAGTCCCATGCGTTAAGAATATTTTGGTTGTTTCAACTCATATTTCCTAAATTATCCATAAGGCATGAATCATACTGTTGTAGACTGTAGAGTAAGGGTATTTGGGCTTCACGACAGGTTTCGGTGCTCTCAAGTGTGTTTATGTCTTAATTTTATTATGGGTTTTTCTAACATGTGCCTCAGGGGCACATGTTAAGGTGAGGACATAGGCTGTGTGTCACAGTCTGATTGGCCAGTAGTTATTATTATTAATCATTATCAGGCCCCACAAATAACTGCTGGCCAATCAGGCTGTGACACACAGCCTAATGTCCCACCTTAACATGTGCCCCTGAGGCACATGTTAGAAAAACCCTTTTATTATTATAATGGACACAAATTTCTTGATGGCTGAAGCTAATTGGAGTACTATATGTTTTCGCTCAACCAGCATTTGTCTGTGGTTTTACATATTAAGAATGGGTACCCCTATTGGTACCCCTGTCTCACTCAATAGTGCCAAAAGGTACAAAAGATTTCTTTTGTATCATTTTTTTACAGTGCAACGCATTTTTTTATCAGTGTCTGTTTCGTAATTTTTGACAGTTTCATACTTTTGACCTGTTAAACGTTATATTTTTCGTTCCGTTTTCTCCGTGTCACAGTTTTATAACATATACAAAATTATAAAAATACAAAAAAAATAAAATACCACAGAAAAAACGCAAAAAACCAGGGGGGTACAAATAGTGTTTCAGGGAGGGTACATATAACATAAGCCACCCCTATTGGTACCCCCTGGCCCACTCAATAATGTCAAAAGGTAAAAAAAATTCCTTTTGTACCCCTTTTTTACAGTGCAACTCAATTTTTTTATCAGTTTCTGTTTCGTAATTTTTGACAATTTCATACTTTTGACCTGTTAAACGTTATATTTTTCGTTCCGTTTTCTCCGTGTCACAGTTTTATAACATATACAAAGTTATAAAAATACAAAAAAAAAAAATACCACAGAAAAAATGCAAAAAACCAAAGGGTATAAATGATGTTTCAGGGGATACATATAACATAAGCCATTAAGAATACGATGATGACACCTATGACACATAAAATAATACCACAGCTCAACAAACAAGTTGTAATTAAGAACTTTATCTGCTAACATGAAAAGGAATCATTGGATTTCTTTACTAACTCACGAATCTCGTTGTTTATATATTGTCTTTCTTTATCTTGGAATAATACAAAAGTTTTTTCGATAAATTATATAATTATATTATACACCGGTTACTATTCACATGAATAATGAAAAAATATTAAAAAATTCAAATCTTTTACAATGAATAGTAGAATAGTATAAAAAAATTACAAAACGCACCCTGAAGTTTGCTACAAATTACAAAACTGACCTTCAAGTTTTACGTATTTACGACTTTTTTATATAACAAACATTTTTTACCAAATATGGAACGCATATCTATCGATTCATTCGGAGAAAAAAACTATCATTGAAAAGATCGTCGAATTGCGAATAAAACAAGCCCAATATTGCAACGCTTCTGACATGGCGAACGATTTTATAAAAAATGCTGAAGTTTAATATATATTTTTAAATTATTTACAACGTAAGTCCTAACGACCGACAAATAGTAATTAGTGTTATTGATTCATTGCGAAAATAGTCTCACGCGCTCCGAAACAACGCGAGTTACAAACCTTGTTTAAAGAATACACTTGTCCTGCGGGACAGTGTTTATCATCTGTATCTTTATGACACGTAACAAATTAAAAAGTGTCATCACAAAAATTAATAATGCCGGTAACTTATAGAGATCAATAATAGATAATATATGGCTTTAGTTGTAGTTTTTTTTGTTACTCTGGATTTTTTTGATAGGTGAGAGCAAGGCTGTCAAGATCGCGATCCCACCTGGGATCGTTTTTGCCTTTGCAAGATCGAGATCGTAAGATCGGATCGGGATCGCAAGATCCTACCAATTTATCGTGTTTTGTAAGCAACAGATAAACGAGTCAAACTGTTTTCATTACTACTCAACATCAAAGATAAATTCATATAATATCTTCTTGAAAATGTCAAAGTGCAAATTTAAAACACCAAAATAAAGTAAAACATAAAAAAGTAAGTTTCAATGATTTAGCAGAATAAAATTACATAACATGAGTCATAAACGCCTCAAAATATACAAGTCATAAAATCAAAAGATTCATAGTTTCCTACTTTCCTGCATAAACGGATAAACCGTCTCTCGTCAATCTATTATATGGAGTTGTGCATCAACTTCATTTTCGTCATGTAAATCAAAATCCGGTTCTTCAAGTAATTAAAACATGAGAAGAAGAACCCTGATTTGTTTCATGTAATTTCAATTTAGAGAAAGTAGATAATCAGGTTTAATGATTAGAAAATCTGAAAATGAAACGTCAATACTTATTAGAGATCAGTGGACTAGTATTCTTCTTTTTTGGGCCTAAAAAGAGTAACGGGCTAGTAAGTATGCGTGTAACATAGTAATTTGGTAAACTCGGATCGACACGCGATCCTACGATCTTACACACGAGTTTACGATCCTACTTACGATCCTACCTCTGATGCGATCCTATACCGATACGACACGTTTTTATCAGGTGAGCACGTAAGATCGTACGATCTTACGTGTAAACTCGCGAGTTTGACAGCCTTGGATGAGAGAAGTGGCTTAAGGGTGTTTCTTTTTTTCTTTTTTTCTATAAAGTTTCTGTTTGCACAAGTGTGTGATGTCTAGAATAAGATTGGGAGACTAAATGTTGTTTCTTTTATTATGCTGATTAACTATATTAATATTAATTAATGACCATTTGACCCTTTTATAAAAAAATCAATTTTCAATCAACAAATGTACATGTAGCAGCGGGACCAATCAAGTTTCAAGATGAAGAACATATGGAAGGGTTATTAAAAAGTTCCAGTTGCACAGTTGAATCCATGAAGTCATAAACAACTATTGACCAAACTTTAACCATGGTAAAAAAATGCAAAAGTATGTATACGGGACCAAACTTGGATTTCTTCACAAATCAAAGATTCCTTCTAATATTATAACAGATTTAACAATATTCCTCTAAAGTTGCTTACTGGAAACGAGATCAAATGTCGTGGGTTTAATTGTTAATGGGTCAAGTAGCTGTTAGTGGGTCGTTGTTGAAGCATAATTTGGTTGGGCCGGTCCTGACGACTCTCCTAAAGTCGTTCGTCGTCTTTCCGGGCCTTGAATAGTGCTGCCAACAAAGAAGAACCGGTTAGAAGGGGACTCGAGGCCGGAGCCCAGGATCCACCCTCCGACGGTCAAGTCAGAATAGTATAAGCATATAGTAAAGATGTGGTAGAGAATAACATGTCTAGGTATATGTAGGTAAGATGATCCTACCCTTGTATATATAGTGTATGGATTAGGGTTACGTAGGATGTGGGCCACCCTTTTATCGGGTTCAGCCATTGGGTCTGGCTCATTCCAGACTATACGTCAACAGTTGCCATGTCGGGTAGCTGTTGACGTCGAGTAGCAGTTGAGAAGCATCCTTCTAGGGAGGAGTCGACCAAAGTAGCTAGTTGCAAGTGGAGGAGGGGTTTGGATGGTAGGTGTGGAAGAAGAAAGAAGAAATAGAGGATTTGGAGATTTGGGGAAAGGGAAGAATGAAAGAGAATGACCAGGGTAATTTGGTAAAATATATGATTCAAGATACAAACAACATCAAATTTAACCGCTTTTTACATTCTGGATAACCTTTTGCAAAAAGTTAAAATGAAACAACATTATTTTTGCCATTCAGGAAACTAAGCAAAAAGTAAACACCCCTTACTTCTTGTTTTATTCTAATAATAATTACAGTAACTGTGAAAAAACCACCACCAAAATAATCTAGCGGTTAGCAAATTGATGTCCTCATAAGAAATCTATGATTCAAACTTTACCAGCTACATGCTGAGGTGGCCAAAGAAATTGTGAGAAACAGTCACAGAAAATACCCAGCTAATTAAAGCTCATTCGTTTACTCGCTTATTCTAATTAACTGTGAAAATACAATCTATAGCAATAGCAGTAGCAGATGAAAATAGTATAGCACTTTTACAACTTACTTATCATGACCAACAATACTTTTGTTAAAAAGGTATGTAACGTATTCCATTACAAAACGTGTGACTAGGTGTTGAGTGGGCTTAGATCGCTTGTTGGGCTGGACCCTCAAGCTAAGGCTGAGCAAAACCAATCAAAAATCGAATTGAACCGACAAATCATGCCGAACCGAACTGACTGAAACCGAACCGACCATTTTCGATTCGGTTTTTGGTTTTGTATATTTATAGTTTTCGGTTTTGGTTTTGTCAGTTCGGTTCGGTTCGGGTTAAAACCAAGAAAATTACGCCTAAACTATCTATTCGGTTCGGTTTTTGTCGGTTCGGTTTCGGTTTGTTAATAAAAATAATGTCTAAAAACGTTATTTATATTTTTCGACCTCTCAACGTTTTGATAATAACAAAATACAAAAACGTTTACAATAAAATTAAACGTTTACAAATTATTAATCGCAAAATTTCATTTCTAAGATTAGTAATGCGATTAGTAATCACTTAAGGTATGAACAAGCAAATCATTAAGCATGATTAGTGATCAAGAAAATATTTTTCTCTTATCCATTACATTTTTACAAAAGAATTTCACAAAATTAATTATACAAAATATTTTCTAATTAAAAGAAAATTTTTATTAAAAAGGAAGCGTAGTCTACTGGGCGGCCCCCTTATAGGCTTGGCTGCCCCCTTATATATCTGGGACCGCCCACAGTGACCGTTGGATTTTCATGCCTATAAATACTGCTTTATTTCTTGCAAAAAATTAGATCTATTTGCACGAAATTTTCAGATAACTTTCTCTCTATAAAAATCTTCTTTTTCTCTTTTAATCCCTTGATCACTAACATTCTTAGATCTTGTTTCAAGTGATCTAATTTTTTCTTCTCATCTCTTCCCTTTCATTTAAGTTCAAGAGAAGAACATTCGTAATCGTCAAGAAACGAATTGTTATTTAGTGATCTCTCCTCTTTTCTTCTAAGTATCAAATCTCTATTGTAATTATCTTGTGTATTTGTGTGATTCAGATTGTGTGTAAATCCGATAGTGTAGATCTAGTGATTATGTATTGATTGTAAAGTGGTAGATTGGTTCTAGCTAAGATTAGGACTCGACATTTAGCTTAGTGTCGGAAAATAACTTAAACGACGTGTAAATGGTTTTCTCCGCCTAAAGAGAGCTTGTTGACATACTGAAATCTCGAGTAGGATACTCGGGGAGTGGAGTAGGGAAAAGAGGAGCTTCGTAGCCGAACCGCTATAAAATCTTGGCGTCTTGGTTTCATTGTTCCTTTCCTTATCTCTTCGTATTATTGTCATTGTTATTTAACTTTAGTTTAGATTGTTATATTGTTTGTTCATATTGTGAATTGGTTAAACATCCAACTCGAATCTAAATATTTTGAAAGCTAACTTTTAAAACGTAAAATGAACCTGTAAACTATTTCACCCTCCCTTTTAGTTTCCATAATTGGTATCAGGAGCCAAGGTCACTAAAGATTTTTAAAATATAATGTATTTTAAAGCTTGGATCGATCTATGGATTCTGACAAATATCTAGAAAGGCAATCTATGCAAAGACTACCACTTTTTGAAAGTGATAGTTTTATTTACTGGAAAAATAGATTCGAGACATATGTTAAATCAAAAGATCTAGATCTTTGGCATGTTATTACCAACGGTGATTTTTAACCTATTGAATAAAATCCAGAAAGCAAATTAGACGATGTTATCCCTTTTGAAAAACAAAGTGATGATCTTAAAAAGAGACTTGCGAAAAATAACGAAGCTAAAATGGTTATTTATAATGCTTTGCCTAGAAAAGAATATGAAAAAAAATTCATGTGTAATACGACAAAAGAAATTTGGAAAACATTGTTAATCACCCATTAAGGTAATAGTCAAGTCAAAGATAATAAGATCGATCTTTTGGTTCAACAGTATGAACAATTCGTCATTTCTGAAGACGAATCTATAGATAGTGATTTTGCTAGATTTAATACTATTATTACTAGTCTAAAAGCTCTTGATGAAGGTTACTCTAGCAAGAATTATGTTATGAAGTTTCTTAGGGCTATACATCCTAAATGGAGAGCAAAGGTCACGGTGATTAAAGAGTCGAAAGACATAACGTCACTATCTCTGGATGAACTCATCAGGAACCTCAAAGTTCACGAAATGATCATCAAGAAAGATTCCGAAATAGTCAAAGCAAAAGTTGAAAGGAAAACTCTTGCTTTAAAGGCTAAAAAAGAATCTAGTGATGAAGAGTGTTCGACTTTCGGAAGTGAGGACGAAGAATACGCCATGGTGGTAAGAGACTTCAAGAAGTTCTTCAAGAGAAGAGGTAGATTCGTGAGACAACCTCAGAACGACAAAAAGACGTTCCAAAGAAGCCGAGACAACAAAAAAGATTAAAGTGATAGAAAATACTTTAGATGCGGCGACTAGAATCATCTCATTGGAGAATGTCCAAAACCACCGAAAGACAAGAACCAAAGAACATTTGTCAGAGATTCTTGGAGTGATAGCGGTGAAGAAGATAATGAGAAAGTCAATAACGAAACGTGTCTAGTAGCTCAAGCATCAAGTGAGGTATGTTTCGAATTGTTAGGTTTAAGAAAAAGACTCGGTCACCCCGTGTACTATCTAGAATAACATAGTTCATAGTTGACTCGTAAGCGTATGACTTATGGTGTTGGGCCAGGTCTTTACCCACATGTTAGCCCACACCATAGCCCACTTAGGGGCATAAAACTCATGTATTTAAACACCCTTTCCAGCCATGGGAAGGGTTGGATGTTCATTTTATCATAAACACACACTACGTGATTTTCTCTCTCTAGAACTTCCCTCTTTCTCTCTCTAGAATCGGCCAACCATCATTCCTAGGCTTGTATTATGATATCCAATATACTACAATTGGTATCAGAGCCCATGGGATGATTAGATAAATTGTGTGTGTGTTTTATTGGTTAGTTTAGATCAAAAGTTTGGTTTTTGAAGGTTTATGGTCTTTTTCTTGGCACTCTTTGATTCTCACGTTTGTGGTGTTAAAGTTAGTGTTTTTAATGTTGTAATAGCCTTCTAGGATCAAGTTGTGCAAAAGAAACCAAGCAAAAACGTTCAAAAGGGTGATTTTTAGGTATTTTTAGGTGAAAAAGTTCGTATTGTTCTTGACTACGTTTTGTCTCACTAGCGATTTCTTAGTTACGTTTTGGCTCTGCATTTTGTTAGAGAATAGTACATTGCGGTTTGTCTTCTAGTGTAGTACAACAGTTGCATTTTGTCAGTTGTGTTTTGTGTATTGCGTTTTGGTTAACACTGAAGGTTGCGTTTTGTGTATTGCGTTTTATCTCAAGTTAAAGACCCTCATTGCGTTTTAACTAAGAGAAACTCTGCCCAATTATAACCTTGATTGCGTTTTGTCTCAAGGGTTGATTGCGTTTTTCTAAGACATTTCACTGCGTTTTGTCTCCTTCTCACTGCGTTTTGTACCTTGTGTTTTGTCCCAAGTTGAAGACCATTATTACGTTTTGGTGGAAAGAATTTCTGGCAAAATTTTTCTTCATTGCGTTTTGTCTAAGACTTCTTGACTGCGTTTTTTCTAGGACACCTCACTGAGTTTTGTCTAATCCTCAACATTGATATTTGTCTGAAATTCTTGACTGAGACTTGGCTAGATTTCCTGACTTAGACTTGTGTATTGCATTTCGCAAACTTAATTAAACCAAACCAAATCACAAACAAACAACATATCACCTTTATCAACAAACAATCATCACTTTTAACATACAATCACTAATCATTGTACCGATCCAAAGTTTATCATAATACAAGTAATCAACCATGTCTAGTAATTCAGATGATATTCAAGCGGCCGGTTCCGATACCCGCCCTCCTATGCTTGATAGGACTGATTACGAATCATGGTCACAACGAATCCGATTGTACTGTAGGGGAAAGGAAAATGGATTGCAAATTCTTCAGTCGATTGATCAAGGACCATTTGAGCTTGGAACCACAAGGGATACACTCGGAACTACCCCTGAGGGAGGTGTCCTTCTTGGACCAGAAAGGCCTCGTACATATGAGGATCTCAGTGACACGGAGAAGAAACGATACGATGCAGATGTCCGTGCCACCAATATTGTGCTTCAAGGATTACCCAAAGATATCTACAAGCTCATCAATCACAACATTGAAGCAAAAGCAATTTGGGACAACGTCAAAATGCTTCTTGCAGGTTCTGAGCTCACAAAAGAAGACAGAGAATCTCAGTTGTACGATGAGTTTGAGAGGTTCAAGATGCTTCCAGGTGAAAACATCAATGAGTACTATGTTCGCTTTCACAAGCTGGTCAACGACATGAGGAATATCATAATGACAATGCCTAACATTCAACTAAACTCCAAGTTTGTGAACAATATGTCACCTGAATGGGATAAGTTCGTGACAGCCGTTAAACTCAACAAAGGTCTGAAAGAGACAAATCACGAACATCTGTATGCATACTTAAAACAACATAAGAAGCATGCTGCACAAGATCGACTGATTATCGAAAGAATCACTCTTTCTATAAATGATCAACTTGCATTTGTGTCAACGGTCCAACCTCATGCCCAATCATCACATGTCCAGTCTCATCAATATCCTTTTTCATCAACAAACCCTCAATCACTACAATATCCACAATTCCCTGAAACATCACAAATTGATTCCGGATACACCCAAACTGATGAAATACTTGACAACCTAACCAAACAAATGGCACTTCTTACCCAATCATTCAGAGCTACACTTCCTCAGACGAACAATCAATTTCGAGCCTCTTCTAACACCCAAAATCAAGCAACCATTCAAGATGGTCAGGTTATCGTTTAGAACGTTCAAGGGCGATAGAACCAGAGGTATGTTGCTCGGGGAAATGGTGCTGCAGGCAATGGAGGGGCACATAATAGAGCTGGGAATACCAATGCAGGTCAAAGAAAACCGGTCAAGTGTTATAACTATAATAGGGTTGGACATATTGTAAGGAACTGTACTCAGCCGAAGCGTCCACAGAATTCTGATTATTTCAAGGACAAAATGCTGCTGATGCAAGCCCAAGAGAATGGTGCAGTTTTAGATGAAGAGGAACTACTCTTTCTGGCTGGTGAACAGGGAAACACCTTTGATGCAGATGTGAATAATCAACCAGTCCAAGACTTAGCTCTGAATGAGGACAATATTTTCCAAGCAGATGAATGTGACGCTTTTGATTCAGATGTTGATGATGAACCGACTGCTTAGACTATATTCATGGCTAATTTGTCCTTAGTCGCGTCAGCAAATCCACAAGCTGGTCCATCTAATGCATCAATCTTATCTGAGGTACATACTCTGGAAAATGCTATTGATCATAGTGTTACTAATCAGGACGAATATGAGATTCATAATGAAGTACAACAGTCAAATGTTATTGACTCAACTAGTGTCTATATGGGTAATATCAATGTTATTCCATATGAACAATATGTGTCGGTCAATAATATTTCTATTGTACCAAGTTGTTCATCTTCCACTCTAAATAATGTATGTGTATCGTCTGATAATGATGCGTTCGTTCCTCATTACCCGATAGCCAATGAACTTAAGATCTACAAGGAACAAGTTGCCATTTATGAGCAACGTGCTAAGTTTGAATTGACTGAACGTGAACAGTGAATGGATGATCAAATGCGTATGCTTATTCAAAATCGTAATAAAACAGAAGAAAATCTTAAAAAGGAACTTCATTCTGTCAAGTTGCAACTTAATTCAACTATGGAAAACAACAAAATAATTGAAGGAACTGTAACGACTTTGAAACAAGAACTTAAACAGAAAGAGTCCAAATTCCTGACTGATTTTTCCAATCTGAAACACCTTAACGATAAACTGGAAAATAAGCTTCACTCACAAGATCAATCCATTTAAACTGTCCACGTGATGTTAAATCCTACTCAGGTGTACGACCAAAAGACTAAAACTACACTAGGTGCCCAAAACCCTTTTTACCTCAAACAGGCTAAAAAGGCCCAACCGGCACTATATGATGGTGATGAACTTCTTAAGCCTCATCATGTGCCAGTAATTGTTCCATAGTCTGAGGAAGAACTAGAGTTAGCAGAAACTACTAGGTATAAACTGCATGTAAAAATGAATGACTCTGCCTGTGTAGAAAAGAGGGTTAACATTACGCCTCCTAACTACTCAAAAGAAAATTTTATGTTAACATCCACCCCTCAGACTCAACTGACACCTGAGCAAGTATTTTGGTCCTTAGATCTAGCAAAATGAAAGGCCAAAGAACTAAAGGCCAATGCCCCACCCCTGCCTGTCCTGCCACCTGCGACTGTGTATCCTCCCAATACACTGGTCCATCTGGTCCCTCAAACGCTTCCAACTATAAGTCAAGTAAATATTGGTCTGTATGTAATTACTCAACTATTTTGGGAATTTGAGAAAACTTGTAAAAAGCGTATCACACCAACGGGCATAATTGAGGGGGAAATGGGTTTTGAACAAACAAAACGGTGTTACTTAACATAAGTAATTCCATTTTTCAATCTACTCAAAGAACATTTTGAAAGAATTCAAAAATCTCTGGTCATTGAAGTTAGGGCAATGAAAGCCGTTTTTGAAAATTTGGAAGCCGAGGTGGACCAGAATGAGATAGATTTACTGAGTGGTGAGATTGAACGGAAAAACCTTCTCATTATAAATGAGAACTTAATTGCTGAATGCTTGTCCAAAGATGTGTTTTATACTGCAACTGATTCTATATTAAATGTGTCTAGATTTTCTGACATGCATGATGCTTTCACTATTGCTCAGAAACGTATTGCCGACCTTGAATCTGAAAATTTTAATCTGAGAAACAAGATTCATAATGATGATCACGACTTAATGATAAAACATTTCTCCAAACTTGAAGTTGAACACTTTAACTTACAATTAAAGTATCAAAATCTCAAAGAACGTTTTGGAAACAAAAAACCAGTGACATCTTCGGATGCTCCTTTATTTGATTCACTGTTTGTAATTGGGAAACTAAATGAATAGATTTAAAGTCGAGGCAATACGATTCGTGAATTAAAGGAGAAAATCTCTCGCTTAACAGAGAAAAATAGTGATGCAGATCTCACTCTTGACCTTAAGGCCTTAGTTTCTCAGAACAAATATTTAACTGCAAAGCTTAATGCCCTTCACGATCTCAATGAATGCTTTAGGGCAGAAAATGCAAAAGTTAAGCAGCATTATACGGAATTGTATGATTCAATTAAGATAACGCGTGCCAAAACCACTGACCTGAACAACTCTTTGTTATCTGAAATTAAAAACCTTATAGCTTAACTTAAAGATAATTCCAAATGTGTCACTATACCTAATAGTAAACCTAAAGTGCTGGCTCCTGGTAGATATCCTATAGATGTTGAACCAATTCCCCTAGACTCAAGAAGAATCGGGAAGTGCATCTACACTATATCAAACACCTTAAGGAAAATGTAGAAACCCTTCGTGAAATAGTAGAGGAAGCTAAGGTAGAAAGACCATTGGATACCTCTCTTGCATCTGTTTGCTGTTACACTAAACACTCTCAGGAGCTGTTAGAATATGTAATAGGCACGTATCCTAAATACTTTAGCCCTAGCAATAAACAGAATGCCTCTACCACTTCACTTAGGAACAACCGAGTTACTTTTGTCGAACCATGTGAAACCTCAACTCATAACACACCACCACAAGTTGAGCACCAGAAAATAAATTTGACTAATGCTCTTAGAATTCCCTCTACAGGAGTAAACGGTGCCTTAGCAGCTAGCAGGTCAAAGCCTAGGAGCAATACAAAGAAAGATAGGACCTTGCCAGCTAAAAGTGCATTGAAACAAGTAGAAGCCCATTCTAGGATGAATAAGTCGAATGAGAAACAAAAGAATCGTGTTGATTCTAGTATTAGCTATAAGCGTACTGTAATTAATTCGAATTCTAATACTTCTTGCAAAACTTGTAACAAATGCTTAATTTCTGTTAATCATGATCAATGTGTTGTGCGTTCTGGGATGTTTGTGAAGCAATCCCCTGCCACTAAAGTGTGGCGGGTTAAACAAGTTAAGCAAGTTTGGAAGGCCACAGGGAAATTGTTTACCACTATCGGCCATCAGTGGCGACCCACTGGCAGACTATTACCTTTAGGAGATCAGTGGCCTTTAACTAGGAATACTCCACCTAAGGTCTTGCCTACAAAACAATGGAAGCCCACTGGTAGACTTCTCCCGTTAGGAAGACAGTGCCCTTTAGTTAGGTCTACTGCTCTTAAGAGTGACTGTATGCCAGCTGATCCACAGGAAACTATTGCCCCTGTAGCATATAATCTTGCGTGCACTAACCAACCGGACCCCAATTGCAATTGGGGATCCAATGTATCCAAATCTCCATTTTCGCCTTTGTTCAAATGCAGGTTGTACAGATCGTTCTCTGGTATTTGGACTCAGGCTGCTCAAAACATATGACTGGAGATCGCTCACGGCTCAGGAATTTCGTGAAAAAGTTTATCGGGACTGTTCGATTCGGAAACGACCATTTTGGTGCAATTATGGGTTATGGGGATTATGTCATTGGTGACAGTGTAATTTCCAGGGTATACTATGTAGAAGGACTTGGACACAACCTTTTCTCTGTCGGTCAATTTTGTGATTCAGATCTTGAAGTTGCCTTCAGAAAGCACACATGCTTCGTCCGAGACTTAGATGGTGTCGACCTTATTAAAGGAAGTCGTGGTGGTCAACGAACTTATACAAAGAATGAAGAGGTCCTCTCCCATTTGCTTACGTTCCTAGAGCCTCCCAAGAACCAAAACCTTTTTTCGCCGCCTAATCATTAAACTTGGCCACCCTCAAAGATCATGCTCGTAATGATCATGTTAGAGCTTACCTCGGTTAAGAGTTTTGAAAAGATCATTTGTTTTCGGCATGCCACTTGGAAAGAGCAGTAAAGCTACCCATAAACCCCAAGACGAATAAACACCATTATGGAAATTTTAACACAACACTTCAACATGATTTTAAATGCGGACCGCAGAGAGTGCAGAGTATAAATGTTGAAGAAAATACATTTTTGTTAATAGTCTATGACTACTCCCATGTTTTACATGGGTGAAAGTTTTTGAGAACCCAAGATGATACCCTGATTTTGTAATCAACCTGTTAAAACAACTCAAGTTGGCCTCAACAAAACTGTCAGGTATTCGTACTGTCGACTGATGAATATCACCGAATATTGTGAATAAAAGCCTTAACTGATTACTATGAAGATCGTCCGGCATTACCCACGAGAAGACTGTTCCGAGAACTCCTCAACAGAATGGCGTTGTTGAACGACGAAATCACACTCTTGTTGAAGTCAGCTTGACAATTGCTGATATTCTCCAAGGCTTCCTTGTTTCTTTGGTCAGAAGCTATGTCTACTGCCTGTTACACCCTAAACGATCCCCTATACATACACTTCACAACAAAACCCAATATGAACTAGTGCATGACAAGAAATCAGAATCTCTCTTTCCTACGTATATTTGGGCTCTCTGCTATCCCCCCAACAAACGACGCGAAGATCTTGGCAAATTTGAAATCTAAAAGCAGACATTGGGTTTTTTTTGTTTGGTTTACAGCCACCAAACAGGAAGGGTTACAGAATCCTACATACAAGACCGGACCGCCAGCGACAAATCATGGGAAACTATTCACAGTTACATTCGATGAGCTGACTGATCAAACGGATCCTGTACTCTCCAGTCCAGGCCCGCGCCTAAAAACGGCGCGCCTAGTAAAACAGACAATAGAAAACCTTTTGACGCCTAGGACCTATATTTCAGGACTCAAAAGCGTACCACAATCCTCCTCCTGCAGCACCTTTAATGAACCTCCTACCAATAAGGAACTGGAGATATTTGTTTCTAGCCTATGTTTGATGGAATAGTTTTTTTTTGAGTCTTCCATAAGTTTGATCCCCTGGTACCCTGCCTGCTCCTGCAGATCCAAGCTCCAGTCAACCCTACGTCCAATCTATTCATCCCTATTTTGATCAAGAGGCACCATCGGGAAGTCATTCACCATCATCTTCGGATCATCAATCCTCTTCAGTACATCAAAGTGTTGCAGCTGAGCATTTGTTTGAAGTAAATCCTTTTGTTGCGGCTGATTCCCGAACCCATTTGGTAATGTGTTTCGCACCTAGATCAAACTCTGAGCATCATCTTCTTGGGTAATCGCGAGAAACTTGAAATCCAACAACCCCCTAGCCGTATGAACATCCTCTGAAAATAGACCGCCTCCTCATCCATTGATAATATTAATGGGAACCCTTCTCGACGGTTATCCACTCGGAAGTAAGCAGCTTTGCTACAGATTCTTTGTGTTGCATCTACAATCCAGTACTGTCCAAAGTTTGAACCAAAAACTTCAAATCTGCTGTAATAAAGACTAGCTTTGTTTTCAAGCCATGCAAGATGAAATCCCATAAATTTGATCGACTGTGACGTATGTGAATTAGTGGCCACCTCAATAATGGCAATGATATTGCTCACAAGTGGATTTATAAGGTGAAACTTTAAGAGTATGGTGAACGTGTTTTGAAAAACAAGGCACGTCTTGTAGCGAAATGTTTAAATCGTCAAGAAAAGGTCATGATTTTGAAGAATCCTTCGCCACCGGTCCCGCCAGACTGTGAGCTATCCAGAATATTTCTTGCCAATGCTGCCAGCAAAAATATGACAGTTTATCAAATAGACGTGAAAACTGCATTCTTAAATGGCGAGCTTAAAGAAGTAGTCTATGTTAGCCAACCTAAAGGCTTCATTGACCCCTGATCGTCCACATCATGTCTATCGTCTGAAGAAAGCTCTTTACGGGTTAAAGCAGGCACCCCGGCGTGGTATGAACACTTTGTCGACGTTTTTTTCTGGCACAAGGATTCGCCAAGGGTGTAGTCATCCAACCTTGTTCATTCGTGAAAACCAGGCAAACACACTCTTTCATGTTCAAATATATGGTTGATTGATATAATATTTGCATTGACTGATTCCCAAAGACTGTACCCATTTTATAATGAAATGAGCTCTAAATTTCAAATGTTGATGATGGGTTAGATATCCTTTTTCTCAGGCTTACAAATTTCTCAGAATCCTAGAAGCATTTTCATAAATCAATCCAAATATGCTAATGAAATTTTAAAGAAAATTGATCTTCATAAAAGTGACCTGTTTTACACTCTCATTGTGGACGAACCAAACTAGATGAGGACCTCTCAGGGATCCCTGTTCCAACCAGACTCAAAAATCGCGAGTAGTGATTTGATCCCTGATTGTATCTCACAGCCAGTCGAACCTAGACCTTAGACTTTGCGGTGTGCATGAGTGCTAGAATATCAATCTAATCCACATAAAAGCACCTGAAGCAGTTAAAACTGGTCTTTTCGTATCTTTTAAGGAACCATAAATATTGGGTCTTTGGTAATCGAAAGACACCTCCATGGCACTAACCGCATAACGCAGACGCATATCATGGGCATGTTTTCCAAGACACTCGAAGAAGCACCTCAGGCAAGGTGCACAGTTCCTTAGGTGATAAGTTAGTAAGCTGGTCAACAAAGAAGCCAAACGTAGCACATCCAGTCTCGTCTACATAGGGCTGAATACATGCGATGTCCTTGGGGGGGGGAGGATGCAATGCCCAAATCCTATTATGGAGGTCTCAATTATCGATTAGGCTTTGCATACAATCACAACCCTCTGTATTGTGACAACAAGAGTGTCATTACTCTCTGCT
This sequence comes from Tanacetum coccineum, assembly GCA_026074375.1. NCBI lineage: Eukaryota > Viridiplantae > Streptophyta > Magnoliopsida > Asterales > Asteraceae > Tanacetum > Tanacetum coccineum. Next base: position 19,915 of record BQNB010031129.1, read on the forward strand.
GCAACAACGTCCAGCACATCCAGGTCCTAACACATCCACATCCGAAACATCAATTCAATAGAGAACAAGTGAAAAGGGGAGTGTTGAGTTGTATTTCGTGAGGACCAAAGTATCAACTGGCGGATATATTCACTAAGGCACTGCCCAGAGAACGATTCGAATTCATTCTCTCGCGGCTTGGCATGAAGAGTATGAAGCCAGAGATACTCAAACGTCTTTCAGGATTATAAGTTGAGTAAACAGATTAGCTTCAAGTATCCTATGTAAATATGTACATATTCCAACTCAAAAAGAAATTACAAAAATATAAAACCAAAAAAAAAAATCAGAAAATAGAAAGATACCACAAATCGTTTTTCATATACGATGTCTTCATCTGCTTATCGATAACATTACTGAACCTAGAAATGTCATTCAATAATGACACGGGGCCTTTAAATGAAGTTCGAACGGAAATCAAACTTTTCAAAACATGTCAAAATGGCTTTGCAGGTTTATCAGACTGCAACTCGCTTTTCAAAATAAAGAAAGCACGTCGCCAAAATGACGGCTGTTCCTAACAATGGGTGATTAAGTTCTCCCGGGCATGGGTTACTTTATATTCGTGCACCCTCGATTTAATGTACGCTTCAGTACATTATTTCTTGATTCATAAGAGAAGTCTTCTTTTCATCCAAATGATTTTCCGTCTACGATTCTTCAAAAAATTATTTGTGTTTTTCATGGTGGGAAAGTTTTGTTTGAAAAATTAATCGGACTTGAAGTTTTCAAAATTTTGACACTCAATCAACGACTACAGCTCTTTAAATAGAAAATGGTCATTGATTGAGGGGATAGTTTTTTTTTTCAATTTATGACAACTATACGGAATTTTGATACATCGTCTAAATAATTGAGAAAGGTTGTGTATCTAACGGGGTTACATTTTGAGGGGGAGTAACGTTAACTCAAAAGGCAAATATCTCATTTATGTGCAATAATAGGGTCTTTTGTGCTAATGCTAGTTGTTTACTAGTCCTCATAATACATAGATTACCAATTGTGCCATTTATGATGAACAACTTAGATTAAACCCTTATTAACTCTTAAACCTTGATGAAGAGTAGGAAGAAAGATGAAGGAACACAATTGTACATTTACCGAAAGTTAGATACCTAGTATAAATAATTCATTGCGTTTTGACTCGGTCCAAATCTCTCAAATCCCAGTCAAATCTCTTACTCCTTTTCAAGCATCTCTCCAAACAAAAAACCAACATTATGTTTGCATTTGCCTGATTGGTGTTCCACTTAGTGATTTCTCATTAGGATTAATGATTGTATCTTGGTTCGTATATCATATATTCAAGCTTATCTATAACACCATGGTCTGAAATTACATTAAATTGCTTGTTTTAGGACCGTTGTGCGAAAATAATCATCTAAATCTTTGGTAAGTGGTTTGTTGATGCGTTTTGGTTGCTAGGTTTTAGCATTAGAATACATAATAGGATGCTCTATTTGCTGTATTAAGGTTAATTTTTTCCCCCAACCTCTTTTTATAGTCCTTGTGATTTGCGAGTAAAGGTTTGACCTTCTAGTCAAATCCCTCATCGTATGATTTGTGAAATGGACGCTTATTGATGTTAAATAGGTTAGTGAGGTTCATTGAATGTATAGTATTATCGAGTTAAACCCTTGGATGCAGTTAGGATGTAAGATGATGATATGTCGAACCTAATTTTTCCCTTGGTTGCGTTTTGTTTGAACGTTCTTGATTGCGTTTTGCTTGACCGTTCTTGATTGCGTTTTGCCATAGTGTTCTAGATTGCATTTTGCCTAAATGTTCTTGATTGCGTTTTGTATAAAGTGCTTGATTGCGTTTTGTGTGGAATCCTTCTTTTGCATTTTGCCTGATACATGCCCTTGCGTTTTGCCTAATATATGTCTTTGCGTTTTGAGGTTTAATATGCTCTTGCGTCTTGTTTGTAATATTGTGCAAAGCAGGACAAAACATAATCAATTATGTTTTGTGATTGAAGACCCTCATTAGTTCAAATGTAGGACCCACCTTTTCAAATTTTTATAAAAATTGTTGCATTTTGATTATATTTGAATAAAATACTCATGCGTTTTGCCTGATTGATAGTTGCCTTTTGCGTCTTGCCTTTGCATTTTGTCTAATTTTTATTAAAATATTCTTTACGTTTTGGGGTGTTGCGTTTTGTATGCATTGCATTTTGCCTATTGCGTTTTGAACATACTAATAAAATTGGTCTCTGCGTTTTGGCTTTTAAATGTTTTGCATTTTGTGTGTTATGTTTTCCCAGCTGCGTTTTGTCATGTCAACCTGAGTTTTGGTCATTGTGTATCAGTCACTGAGTTTTGTCTCCACTGATCATGAGTTAACTCCGTTGACTAAGTGTTGTACTTCTCGGATGAACTATCACTTTCAAATATGATCAATATTGTAGATTGAGAAAGTGTTACTGGGGGAGTTGGGTTCCTATCTTGACTTGGACTTATCTAACACCTTGATATAGTGGCTCTTAACTAACATCACATGTCCTGTAAATGTATGTCCTTCGTGATGTAAGTTGCAATACAATGGCTGATGCAAATATCAATGCTCCTGAGGTTCCAGTTGCTGCTGATTCTCCACCTACTCGTTCTTTAACATTCTCATTTCATGTCATTTACGACTCTTATAAATGATCACTATTTATTTTAGGGGTCCGATACGCGTTTACTTTTAATATTTACTTTTAAGCTAAATCACGTAGACTAAAAATAATCAATGAATGTAAACAGTCATCAAATAGATTGAGGTATGCATCAACCAAGTGATATATAATTATTAAGAAGATAATTATGTACTTTGCGTATTTTATTTTTATTGGTCACATGCAAAATGTTATGTTATCGCAATATAATACATACGTGTTGGACACAACAAGTTGCCCCCGGCTTGGGCTCCCGAAATAACCTAGACTTACAAGACCTCAAATCAATTGAGTAGTTGTGGTCCATAGCCACCGCGATTCTTACTACCTTTTTAAATATAAAATAATTATAAATATATCAAGGACAAGAAGTAGTATAAATATTTTCGGGTTCGTTATGACACCCAACGAGGCTTGAATGGAAAATCGAATGACTATTTGATAATCGATGTTTGAATATTAACAAGGAAATGAAATGTCACTAAACTAATAAGCAAGATGTACGAAAATATAGCAAGAAAAAAGCTAGAGCAAGCATAAAGGCTAAGAATGGTAAAAAAACACTTAAAACTTTTATACTAAGACACAAATAAGCTCAAATAAGCTTAAGACAAACCAAATAAGCTAGACTAACTCTAAATAAGCAAACTTTCCCAGCAAGCAATAAACTAAGTTAAGCAGAGAAACGTACAGCAGTAACTAACAACAGTACTAACAGTATTAATCTATTAGTACTACCTTAGAGTTAGACTATCTAGTAGGAGTTAGTACTGGTAGCTTTGAGTTATACCGCTACTTTAACAAAACACAATGAAACAAGTAAATAAGCAATTAGGCTAAAACAATATTTTTTTAACTACCCCTAATAAGCACTCAGGCATAAGAATGAGTAACTAGATTAAACTAAAATGGCAAAAAAGCTACAAACTGATAAACTATTAAAATTGCTTTGAAAAGGCGAATAAGCTTAAATAAGCTCTACTAAAGACAGTAAACGTAAATGGGCTTAATCTACTCTAAAAAGCTAAGGAAATCTTAAATAAGCAGAAATAATTAGCTAATAAGCAATACTGAACCAACAGAACTAACAGTTTTAAACTACCAGTACTAACTTGGAGTTAGTACCGCTAGCTTTAAAATTCCCAAAAGTGAACTAGCAGTACTAACTATGGGTTAGTACTGCTTGTTCCAAATACCCTTTAAAGTTTTCAAAAGTAATTCTTTTTTTTATATTTCAAGCTTATTTGATCTTAAATTGTTAAAAACATATTATCAAATAACAAAATAAGACACTTATATGCAGATTTTAATCAACCATAAGCACTTAAATAAGATAAATCAATCTAACAGTATTAACTAAACATACTACCAGTACTAACTAAGAAAGTGACACAAACTATTTTTAAACTAACAACTAAGCAAGATAAGCACTAAACATCATGATAAAGCATAAATAAGCAAATATAGGTAACAAATAAGCACTATAAGCAGTTCTACAGTAAATAAGAAAAATAAGAAAAAGATAGGACTTTACAACACCCTTGCTCAAAACAAGGTTAAACAGAGAATCTACAAGCTCTAGCTTTGTGTAAAACAAACTAGTAGTTGACATAAGCCCATCCAGAACTGGCTTATCATCCAAAAGGCCATGTGGTATATTTGAGTGTGGAATTTCTGTGACTTTACTTAATTTCTAGTATTTGAGTTAAACAAATGAACTTAAAAAGAGTTTATAAGACTTAAAACATATTAAGGAAGTTTTTAACAAAGGAAAATACAAAAGATTCAAGATTTGGGATGGGGCTGACTTAAAAACTCCAAATTTGCATTAAGACGAAAATTAAAGTTACAAGACTTGGAAAAATAAAATTGCATAAAAATAAGCTAAAATTTTAACTAAGAAAAATCAGAAATCCCTCCTTTTCAGCTTAGGTTACAATGGCCCTATTTATACTAAAAACTTCCTCCTTGGGTCTTCCAGCTGTGCTTTCTTCTGTGTTTCTTTGAAGAGACAAAAACCCAAGTGTGCTTGTTGTGTGAGGTGATTCAAAAACAAATCCCAGCCTTCAATTTCTTTTGTGCTTCTTTTGAGTCAATCACAGCCATCGAAAAGCTTGGAAAGTGGTGGGATTGCCAACTTGGCAATTATACATGGGGAGGTGGTGATAGTGGAGGAGGGGGAGATGTCTTACCCAAGGGGTTGTAGAGGTTGCAGGGTAAAAGGGTGGGAGGACACCCGTGAGTTGTATCTGGGCTTTGTTGGGCGGGAAAAATGGCTTTGGGCAAGTTGGCAGCTTTGGCCCCTCAAGTTATACTTCACCCAATTTCTAATTTCAGCCCTTGTCTTTTTATTCTTGTAATACAACTTGAGGTTTTGGAGTGGTGCAAATTTTTATCCTCAAGTTGTATTTTTCCTTCATTTAGGTTGACTTTTGACATTTGTCGAAGTTGACTTTCCTGCTGTACTTTTTTGACTTCAGACTGACTTTGGGCTTCGATTTGGGACTATTGTCCTTTTCCATTCCGTGCTCGGTTTTTTGTTTTTTTGGCTTTTCTTTTTGTCATTTCTTGAATATCCGTTTCCTGACACAATACAAATGCAAAACATACAAATACGATGTATTTATGGTACGTTTTTAGTCATTTAAGTCCATTTTTAATGGAAAATGGTATGTGTAATTAAGCACATACCACCAATACCCACTTTTGTAACCTTAACACAAAATTTAATCAATTGTTGTGTCAAATGCTACTAGGGGCCGGTTACACACACACACACTCCTAAGAAATCCTCAATATCTCCTAATGATCCCTACAAGTACATGTACAACTAAATTCTCATTAATGCTTGTCCTAATTGTTCCCACTAAGCTATTACACAATGGGCAAAGACCATTTTGCCACCCTTTTGCCCTTTTGGTTTCGGCAACCTGCATGTATGTACCTAAATCCCTAAGATTTTTATAATCTTGCTAACCAAATCTTGTACAAATATACTCTAATTAAGACATGTACTTGAGTGGTTTAACAAAACAATGTGTAGTTAACTAGAAACTTCAAAAACCAATTCCTAAGGCACGATTTTGGTTCGGTTTGGGTTGTTTGTGAAACTAGGAGAGTTAACTAGCTCTTTGGCTATAAATATACACTCACACTTAACACTTAACACTCTTACAACTCACACTCACTCAAACCATAATCATATATACTCTCTTCCTTTAGTTCGAGTTTCAAACCGCAAACAAACACCTCCCTTGATCTCATTCGAACCCACAAACATTCCTAGTTGTCATACAAGTTTATAAAGGAGTTTACACGAGCTAGGGGTAGGCATTTACAAAGTATTGAAGCTTAGGATTTGGTTATTGATCGCGTTTTACATACGTGGATTACCACATTACTCGAATACACTCAAACAAGGCGCTAGGACCTTTGTAAGTCACATTCAAACTCATGACAATCGTATTATGCGTATTCTTTTCGTAATGACTAGCTTATGGGTCAAATGTATGTATGTATAGCGCACTAACTTGAGAACACGCATGATACGTATTATGAATACACTTAACAACTGGTGTGGTGGTAAAACCATAAAGGAAACGAGTAACGTGTTTAGTAACAAATGAGGTTTTGAAAACCATCCGTTATGAGAAAACCATACGTAAACTCTTAAGGGAAAACACGACACAATGGCTTTAGAAGGTATACACGACTTAAACAATTAGTTGCATAGGTAACACGACTAGTGTATAGGGGCTAACAAACGAAATATAATTGCTAAGACTATTTTCGAATCCTATATATGGTTAGAGAAATCAATGTACCTCTCACGATCCAACATGCCACGTTCGGGCCCAACCGGTCCAACGACCTATTAGTGAAGGCTCTCAACTTATAATTAAGCTCCCATGAGCTTATCGAGGGCTTATATGAAACATGAACCCGTAGGAAAGAATCAAATGTTTAAGAAAACTTAACGGGCCACAAGCGGGCCCAATAAGGCCGAACAAGCCCAACAGGCCCAACAGTAGGACCCACGAAGTGGTAATAAGCTCTACGAGCTTATTAAGGTGACCTACGAGCTTATTGAAACTTATATAGGCCCTTATACCCTTTAAAAACCAAACGAACCTTAATGGACCTTGGTACTAATTTTTAGTAAATGGTTGTTGGGCCAACGAGCCCAATAAGCTCAAAATAAGCTCATCCGAGCTTATCAATAAGCCAAACAGCTTAAGCAAACTTAAATAAGCTTAACGAATGCATTTGTACTACCCGGACTAACTATAACATTACCAGTAGTAACCATTATGGTACTACCAGTACTAATGACAATATTATTCTACCAGGAGTAACTAATATGCTACCAGTAGTAATGACTATATCTACCAGTAGTAACCATTATAGTACTACCAGTACTAATGACAATATTATTCTACCAGGAGTAACTAATATGCTACCAGTAGTAATGACTATATCTACCAGTAGTAACTATAAAGACCTAAATTTCATTTTTGTAAACTTAAAGGACTAATTATGTAATTATCAAAACTAAAGGGTTTACAGTGTAAATGTTTATATTTTATAAACCTAGGGACTAAAGTGTAATATCTAGAAGCTTAAGGGTATATTTGTGATCAAAAGTGAAATAATAAAACGCTTAAAGAATCGGTCGAATATTAATATATTCGGACATTAAACGGGTTTAATTTACGACTTAATAAATAAGTATATTTATTAAGAAAGTATATCCGTTTTCCCAAGAGCCATCAAACAATTTCAAATACATTAAACACGTACACCACCACACAAGTGATAACAGTATATATAAACTAGCAAATTTATTGTAGTTTATACATTGAGTCTTTAGCCTAAACTTGTAGACTAAGACTGGCCGTATTTACTTAGGTATTTGACGGTGTGATTCATACTTGGATATCTATTATCAATTTCCAGAGGACTATTCACTCAGGTGAGTTCATAGCCCCATGTTTTACAATTATTTAAATGATTTACATCCTTGGGGTGAGAACATGCTTTGTTTTACAAATTGGACGCAAGTGTACATTTTATACCATGATTACGTGTTTGCCTGAGTTACCATAACCCATTATGTCCATGATCATGAACTGTTAATTGCATAGATGTGATTGGGAATTACATTATGTGGGCGCGAATGTTATGGATAGATCTATTAGGGATTGACAATCCCCGTTCGGGTGACTAGCTATCACCGGGAACGAACGCATACCATGTCGAATTTGGGATGTTGCAGGGTTAGCACATCATTCACGGACACTCGTTGGCAAATATATTTGCATTCACATATGTCGAGCTTCAGTGTCATGAGCTTAGGAAAACGTAATTACTTTTTATGATGTTTGCATTTGTTGCTTAATCATACACTTGGAAATCTTGCGGTCCTACTATTGATTTACATAAACCTATGAATTCACCAACTTTATGTTGACGTTTTAAGCATGTTTTTCAGGTCAATAAGGCACGAGGTGCGATGATACATTGGAAGTCAATAATTGAAGAGTCAACACTTAAGATTTGGGGTCTTATTACATTTTGGGGAAAATTGTTATAAACCGAAATCTTTATTTATATTGTTGAACAATTTGAAGCCATGAGCTTGTGTAACAAACAAGTATTTTGTTAATCCAATGTATCTTTTTCAAACGACACGTTTAGTAGTCGTTCTCAGATCTTGTGCTATTGATCCATAAATGTAACACCCTCGGATATTCAAACATTCCGCTGCGTGCTCAGATTTGAGGGTGTTACAAGCTCTATGTTTCTGGATGTACTAAACCTATGTCTATGATCTCTTTATATAGGGAGAGATCAAGACTTACAAAGAAAGTTATTCCAGTCAACAATTATATTAAATACTTAGTCAATGTATTTAATATGGTTGACTAAATAATTTAGAAACTAAATCAGCATTAATCTTCAAGTTGTAATTAATCTTCAATCAACATTAATCGCTGTTTGACTGGATTAAATGAGAAGATAACTACTGTTTGACTTCAAGTCTTCTAGAATCCTATAATGCTGAATTAGTCCTTCTTGTTTCATTCTTTTATTTTTTTGTCTCATCAAATCTGTAAATCCCAACAGAACTCAAACATGAAAAGCATGCAACTTATGTGTATGTATGTGCATAACTATAATTCAAAACTAGTATTGAATTTTAAGAAAAATTCCTAACATGTATGTAAAAATACACTCAAACATGCAAAACATGCAACTAAAATATCTAGGAGCATATGTTTAAACTTTACATAAGCGTGTATGTACATTATAATATGAAGAATTACAACTATATGTACCATTGATCAATAAAAAAAAATACTCACATGTATATGTATGTGTTTATATATAAATAGAGAGCAAGTAAAAAAGATAATTCAAAAAAGTATACTCGCATGATGTATATGAAGCATGCCTTAACACAAATGTGTATGTGTTAATAAATATGTTCAGAAAACAATATAATATAAAAAAAACTAACCTAAAACAGTAGTGTGTGTGCGAGAGAGAATAATGACAAAGATTTAACGACTAAAACCTACCATAAGCTAAAGTGAAAAAAGAGTAAATTGCATAAATCGTCCTTAAAGTTTAGTCAAGTTGCATGTTTCGTCTTAAACATTACGAAAGTGCAAGGATCGTCCCTGTAGGAAAAACTTGGTGCAAGTATCGTCCCCGCAGGGACGATACTTGCAACAAAGGTTTCCCCACATATTTCCCCACAGGGACGATACTTGCGCCAAAGGTTTCTTCACATGGACGATCCTTGCATTTTCGTAACGTTTGAGACGAAACATGCAATTTAGCCAAACTTTAGGGACATTTATGCAATTTACTCGTGAAAAAACATAAAAGATTCTCCGTAAATTCAGTTAATCACGCCATTACTTACGCACTTTTTTTTTCTTTATATATCTCACTTCTTCCAATCCCATAATCACACCTACAAAACACAAAAAAAAACACACACACGTAACCATGGCACCAATGTTTCTTTGTGTCACACTCTTATCTCTCTTTATTCCATCTATCATTTGCTCAAACCCCATACAACAACCAGAACACACAGTGCAACAAGTACAAAGGTACATTACCAACTTTCATTAATGTCATTATGTCACATTATTTAACATTTGAGCTAACTTGGTTTTTCTTTTGTTTTGCTTTTTTGTAGGAGCGTAAATGATTCTAGAAGAAATTTGGGTTTCCTGTCGTGTGGGACAGGAAACCCAATTGACGACTGCTGGCGGTGTGACCCCAACTGGGAGAAAAACCGCCAGCGTCTGGCGGACTGTGCCATTGGGTTTGGTAAAGGTGCTGTAGGTGGTAGAGATGGGAAAATTTACGTTGTTACTGATTCGAGTGACAACGATGCCGTAAATCCCAAACCTGGAACTTTACGGTACGCCGTCATCCAGGATGAGCCGCTCTGGATTATATTCCAGCGCGACATGGTAATTAAACTAAAACAAGAACTTATAATGAATAGTTTCAAAACTATCGATGGACGTGGTGCTAGTGTCCATATAGCGGGTGGTTCATGCATTACTATACAATACGTGACCAACATTATCATACATGGTATCAATATTCACGATTGTAAATCAACTGGTAATGCTATGGTTCGAAGCTCCCCACATCATTTTGGGTGGAGAACAATATCGGATGGTGATGGTGTGTCGATATTTGGAGGAAGTCATGTGTGGGTCGATCATTGTTCGTTATCGAACTGTGCAGATGGACTGATCGATGCGATCATGGGATCCACTGCCATTACGATATCGAACAACTATATGACCCACCATGATAAAGTTATGCTTTTAGGCCATAGTGACTCTTATGAGAAAGACAAGAACATGCAAGTCACAATTGCATTTAATCATTTCGGTGAAGGGTTGGTCCAAAGAATGCCAAGGTAATAAATTGGTTAACATATTGTTATATGTCATTTTTGTATCATAAAGTTACCGACACTCTTTTTGGTCAAAAGGGTCATGGTCAAAGCTAGATCTTTTTCGGTTTTTGTATCATGTAGATTTGCTTTTGGATACTTTTTAAATTGTGTAACAACAATGAAATGTTGATTTTTTTTTTTTTTTTTAATTTCAGATGTAGACATGGGTACTTTCATGTGGTCAATAATGACTACACTCATTGGGAGATGTATGCAATTGGAGGGAGTGCAAACCCAACCATCAATAGCCAAGGGAATAGATTTCTTGCACCCGATAGAAGATTTAGCAAAGAGGTAACAAAGATTTCAAGAATCTAATTCTATATAAGTTTTTGATGCATAATGTACAACTTTTAATGAACCAAAAATTAGTTATATGTGTGTTACTTAACAACCATTCTTTATAAAACTTTTGTTTAGATAAATTTTGTACTAAAAGTAAGGAATTGATGTAGGTGACGAAACACGAGGATGCGCCGGAGAGCAAGTGGAAAGGTTGGAATTGGAGGAGCGAAGGGGACTTGATGTTGAACGGTGCATTTTTCACACCTTCGGGTGCTGGTGCTTCGTCTAGCTATGCAAGGGCGTCGAGTCTAGGAGCTAGACCCTCGTCAATCGTGTCTGCCCTCACGACCAATGCGGGAGCCCTTACTTGCAAAAGGGGCTCTCGTTGTTGATTTCAGATATATTTACTTGGTTCGTGTGGTGTTTAAATTTCGCCTCGAATAATTAGCCACAGTCTATGGAACCAATGATTGGGGGATTTTATTTAGGAGATTCTTTCGTGACATTATCATTTTTATATGGTTTCCCTATTTATTTACCGGGAAGTGTTTTATTTTTATTTTTATTTTTCTACTTTTAACTTTTGAAGCTTTTTTTGATTTTTGACTATGTTGTTCCCAATGTACAACCTCGGCTTGTCACTCTTTGGAAACCATGGGATGTTCTATTTGGACACCTAATGGTTTAGAGTATGTACAAGTTAGGAAGTGTTGTTATGTATGTATATAAAATTTATATCTAATATTGCAAGAAACTTTTCCTTTTAGTTGTATGATTGGTGGGGTTGCATAGAAAAAATGATTGTCATGAAGTTAAATAGTTCTATGTTGTGTTAGTTTGGTGGCTCAGAAAATGCTCATATGAACACATTCCCTTGGTTAAGATGGTCATTTTTACTTATACTTGTACTAAGATGCTTATGAAAATGCAGTGACTTAAGAAGGAAAATAAGCTCCCAAAGTTATCCAAATTTGGGAAGTAATTTGCTTTTTTCTAATACGGAGTAATAATTGTCCAAATCAAAATAGATATTTCAATAAAGATTTTATTCTGCACAAAAGTAAATTACCTAAGGCAAAAACTGCCAATAATTATTTTGTTGATTTATATCATGTGTCCTTTAATTATTTTGATAACTAAACTATGTTTGTCTTTTTTACATTTTGTTGTGTTTGTCTTATTACCGTATTAAAGCGATGTTGATTTTTTAACAAGCTCTTTCTTTTGCTTTAACGAGCATAACTTTTATTACGGAGTATGTATTATGTTGATGAGTTTAAGGTTTATTTTCAGTTTATGTAAAGTTTTTGATAAATTTCATGATATGGTCTCATACCATGGCGGAGCCAAGGATATGATATTGAAATATGTGAGAGAAAATATTATTTTAAAAAATAATTTTAATAAAGAAATAACAATGAACTTAACCGACATGATATTGCATAAAAGATTTTATATAATACTAAAATAATAACAAAACACACCTTACGTTGCATGAATTACTTGCAAATATGGCTTGTTTGAACCCATTTGACTCATTTGCTCAACTCGACACATCAAAGTTAGTAAGATTGAGTGATTTGTACTCAAACAATTTTGATAGAGTTGAAAGGATGAAACTTAAGAGTTAACTAAACTTGTATTATGCCAACGTCACAAAAGATAATAGTTATGTCGACTTAAATGGTACCACCGACCTTGCTACAATGATGGTGAAGAAAAGGAAATACAAATTTATATCTTTGGTGTATTGATTATCAAAGTTTGCTTTGGTTTTGCCTGTTGCAACCGTAAATGTTGAGAGATGTTTGAAGATTATACAATCTGATTTGCGAAATTGAATTAGTAAAAAAAAAAACAAACTTTTGTGTTATATACTTACTAGCTTATAACCTCGTGATAAATCACGGGTGGCGTATAAATTTTTTGAAAGAAACATTATTCAAACAATAAAAGGTAATAAATGTTAATGAAAAATAAAAAAAGTGAAAATTCCCCGTCTAAAGAACAATCAATTATTGACCCGCAACTCGTTTTCATGTATCCATTAGACCATTACACATTGACAACCATCTTATTATATTTGATTTTATCACACTGAATTTAGTATCACATATAATAAACACGCAAATTTAACAATTATAAGTTCAAATTTTGAAACTGATACAGATTATTATATCATGTTCTACGACATATTGACTTTGACTAATATGAGATCTTCAATTAAGAATACAACCAACATGAATGTTGTTGAAACGTTAACCCGTTAAAAGTATTATGAATACAATGATGAAGTAGTAACTAAAAGTATAAGTTAACATGGCTGAAATTTAAAGTAATTTTAATCGGATCAATTATAACAAATAAAAGCTTTCTCCATCATCACTACTTGTAAAAAATATATAAAAGCCTCAAACATGTTCCTGAAAGGTATATTACATAGTTCGAGTAATACAATCATAAGCATAACTAAAGTTCATACCTTTCGAGTCTTAATTCTAACCTTGTTAATGTTCCAAACAGGGTCAATGAGCATACAATAATTTTGAGAGACGGGACTTATAGATTACGATTTATGTAATTGTGAAAAATGCAAAATGACAATTTAAGGGTGCTATATATTAGTCAAATATGTATAAATATAGAGCCAAATGTTGTTATACATATATAAGAAACTTGACTAACAGGTTGTATACACTTGTAAAGAAATCTAACACCTAGGAGGAAATAGCAAAATATCTCAGGCGATTAAGCAACATCCATCTCAAAAGCCTACATCATTAACGAAAATAATAGAGCCCCTAACTTTTTGGAGTTGTATAGTGAGTATTACAAGAAATTACAACATTTTTGATGAGATGAATTTTTATGTTGAAACCTTGATTTAAAAAGACATATTTGAAGATATAAAAATAAAAGTGAATACTAATGCACACTAATGATCAACCTATAAATAAATTTATACCAAAAAAAGAAATTTTTTTTAGGATTGCAATTTTTCTAAACTTCTAGTGAAAAGAAGTTACAAAAAAATAACAAAATCCAATTCGAGTCACATTATTTTAAGAACTCGTGCTAAGAGAAGACAACTTATGCCAATCTCAAGTGTAAACTTGTGATTTTTAGGCCACAAAGATTAATCAATTTAAAAAATAAGCGATCTAAAATTGTGTATTGAAAATGATTTTAAGCATATTGTTTTCGTCAACAGCGAACACATTGTGAAAAAAAAAAATTGAACAATGATTTATTAAAAACAACTGCTCTAGCAAGCAGCTAGAAGGAGAATTACAAAAAAACTATTTAAGCAAATCAAACAACAAAAAAACTATTTAGATTCAAAAGACAAATGATTCATTAAGAAGTTCAATGTTTTGTTATCATAAATCTAAAAAAAATAATTTTTTTTCCTTGTTATACTCTACAATATGAGAATCAATTATGCTCATATTATTTATTTTAATAAACTCTGTACGAAATACTGAAGCGTAATTTTGGATAAACAATTTCCAACAAAACATATGAATTAAACATTTTAGTTTGGTCAAAAATGTTTCATTGATTTATCAAATTTATATAAACAGTTAATCAAAAGTTGCAATATAAACTTACCTAGAATTAATTTAGACGAAAGAATATTGAATTTAGAAATAAAAGAGGCAGGTTTGCTCTTTTGATAGAAGCATGAGTCAAACATTCCAAAAAAACTATGTAAATATTAATTGCATACACATGTGGATTAAATGATGTCATTTGTGACATAAGCAAGATTTAAAAAAACATTTGTTTATTATATATATATATATAATTATTATATATATAAGAAGATATGTGGCGTAGAAAAGCACTTGCAATTGTTAATAACAAGCAAGATTAACCGCGCGTTGCTGCGGGCGTTAATTTTTCGCGCGTTGTTGTGGGACGTTAATTTTTTTTTTTTGATTTATTTTTTCGGTCTGTTGTTTAATAGTTTGTTTTTGTTCTTATATAAGTTGACAATCGCGCATTTTTTTTTGCCCAAGGCCGATAGATAGTCGTAAATAGTTAAAGATGAGAGTACTTCTTATAAAAAAAAAATTCTTATTTTTGGCCAAAAAAGAGGAGGGGGATAATAAATTTTTTTTTTTTTTGCTGATGAACAGTAACCGAGCCCATTGGGCCGGGGTACTGTAGTGCTACTGTAGAACTGTTCATTTTAAGCATTGTAGCAGAGCCAAAACGACGTAGTTTTACTTGTGAAATGTGTGGTTTTAGTCACTTCTCACCACTTCTTATTTTAATTTACTTCTCATTGGATCCCTACTCTATATATATATATATAATTATTATATATATAAGAAGATATGTGGCGTAGAAAAGCACTTGCAATTGTTAATAATGAGTATATGATGAACCGGTTTCTAAATATGACAGATCCTAAAAGACATCTTTAAAATGTTTCATTGCTCAAAGTAAAGATTTTTTGTTGTTAATTTTCTGCTCAAACAAGATGCACACTTTTTTTTAAATATATACGTACATTTTTGTTTCATTCTCACACAAATTTTGTTTTTTGGTTTTAATCATATTGAGCATAAAATATACGCATATGACAATGTAGTACGAATTAGTTATTGATTTAAGTTTATTTAGGCTGGACGGTATAATGGTAAAGTCACCTAGGTGACTTACAACTCGCGCGTGAGTTGTTATCCTGCCCACCTAGGTGACTTTGCGGTGAGTTTTGGTGGTTTTGTGCCTCAACTATATGACGAACTCACATAGTGTGAGTTATATTTTTGGTGGGCCCCCTTTCAAAACTAGCCGTTTTATATTAAATTTTTTTTAAAAAAAAACTTTACTTTTTACCTATAAATACCTATTAATTCACTCATTTTTATACACAATTATTCTCACTTTTAAATTATACCCACTTTTAAAAATTGATATGGCTTGTTCACTTTCACACACCGTCGATGAAATTCACGCTTTGGTTCAAAAACTAATTCACGAAGATAGCGTTCGTCAAAAAGCGATGATGGATTTAGCCGTGCAATTTGACAATGCAAGCGCAACTAAAAACGATCTTAGAAAAGCATACGAGAAATGCAATGACATTCCACAAGAGACCCGTACTTTGATCGACATTTTTTTGAAACAAGAATCTGATTAAGATTACGAGATGAATCTTGCTATTTATAGAAATGCGGCAAAAATAGAAAAACAAATTGAGACTAAATATGTTTGGTTATCTGAAAATACCAATTCCTTTTATTTTCTCACTATAAATACCAACTCTTTTCACTACTTTTTTTCACACATTCAAACAACATTTCAAAAACTCACCATGTCTAAAACCAACCAAAGCAATCCTCCAGCACCCGAAAAATCAACCGAAAGAATCCTCCAACAACCTTACACAACCCCCAACCACGACTCAGAAACCCATAAGGATGGTTCGTCATCAGAACAAAATACGCACAAGCCCACATCTCCCATTACTCACGGATTTCTTACTGAGAAAGAGTATCAACAACTACTTCAGGATGAAGAGGTACTAAGAGAAATATTGGAAGAACAAGAAAGAGCTGAAAAAGAGTGGGAGGATAGAATTAAGAAAAAAGAAGCTGAACGTGAGTTATTCATTTTGGAATTTGGGGTCCACACTGATTCAGAATACGAAACAGGTTAATAATCTATGTATTGTTTTTAATAATCTATGTACTGTTTTTAATTGTGTTGTAATGTTTTTAATTTATGAATAAAAGTTTTTAATTTAGTTAACGTTTTAATTAATTTCGTACGTTTACGTTTACGTAAATATTTATTTTTTTAGTTTATGAATAAAAATATTTAAATAAAAAAAAGGTGAGTAAGGTGAGTTTTAGTTGTAAGGTGAGTTCTTATTACGGTTGAAAGGTGAGTTGTAAAGTGAGTTTTATTTGAAAAGAGAAAGTTGATATGACACTGACATGTCAGGTGACTTTGATCACCTTATACCATCCGGCCTTACAATCTAGTACTAACACCTACTAAGTACAAAAGTTGTTGAAGAATGAATATATAAGTTCAAAAAGTGAAATCATTTTTTTTAAACGAAGGTGGGAATGATTTTAACGGTTAATATATCTCCTTGTTCGGTACATTTTTTTTTGGCCGTGATACATGTTTCCTTTAGATTTGGAAAGTATATAATATGCACATGGTTATGTTTAAATCTAAACAATTACTCGCCGTCTTAAAGTTATAATCTTCATTTATATTCTGATACGCAATCTCTTGAGACAATGAGGACTTTATTTGATTTGTGTCTGTGTGATAATAAGTTCAAACCCTATGAATTAATCGACCAAAAAGTCAAAAACCATAGTTAAAATAAGGGTGCGTTTGGTTGGTAGACGGGTTTAGAATTAGAATTGGATTTGGTTTAGAATTTGGATTTAGATTTGGTTTAGAGGTAATAGGAAAAAAAATATTTAAATAAAATAGAAATTAAAAATATTATTAAAAAATAAAATGCGTGCAAGTGTCTGAAAGAGATAAAGAGAAATATAAAAAATATGTGTGTGAAAGAATGTAATTAATAAAAACCCACACTCTTGGTCTTCTATTGGTTTTGTGAGCCCCTTATCCTATTTGAAAGGTAAACCCTCAAACCAAACATTTAAGTAGTGTCTTTTCAAATCTAAACCTACCAAAAAATAAGATACCAAACGCACCCTAAAATAGTTATTACATTGTTTCAATCAATTAAGGGATAGTGTGGTAGACGAAGAAAATATTTAATTTGTAGAAGAGTGTAATAATCTTTTTTTATTTAATTGTGTACGGAGGCAATAATATTGGTACAAATGGAGTAAATCATTTCGTCACATTTCGAAAATGCATAATTGATAGCATATGGAGCGTTTGGTTAAACAATGGAATCACTATCGGAATGGGAATTGAAATGGGTTTACACCCATCACTTTTGGTGGGTTTAGAAATTGCACATTTTTTAGGGTTTGATACCCACATTCGAATACCAAACCCACCAACCAAACATATAGAATAGGAATGAAAGTCATTCCTTGATACTCATACCCTCATACTAAACACCCCCTCAATATTAGTAACCCAAACAAATTATTTTCACATTCGGAACAAGCCCAATGCAAATGTCAATCAGCACTCACCTGATGAAACTCGTTCACGAACCCATGCTACACCGAACCATGTAACTTCACCTCTATGCATGAGCACTCATGTAGGGGAGTGTTGTCACCCAACTGTCACTAACGTTTAAAGATGTATCATGCGACACTTAACAGTGGGGCGCACAACTAGCACCATACTACTGTACGAGCGAAGGAGATAGTTACACTTTTCCTTCTTGTTTGCTCGCTGGATGTTCAACGTACGGCCTCCCCACAGCCGTTGATCATCCTTCAAAGGGTTTATCTCTAAACCCTAGTGCCTCATTATATATAGAAGGCAGCCCACAATTTCACCAAGTAAGTTCATAAATTTGGCACAATCGTTACATACAGTAACTCCTACACACTACAAGGATGGTTTGTTTAAGTGTTACTTAAGCTTCATGATCTCAATCATATCATTGGGTCCTTACCGTTTAACACGAGAAACCAAACAACACAACCATCTTCAACCATCTTAAATCCTTCCTTAAACATGTTTCACATACCATACGTAAACATGGTGTCATTTGTTGAAGACGTGATACAAAGTAAATTTTCTTCTTTTTTTTCTTTTACCCGGTTTCTTAACCAAAAATAGTAGATGAAACACACCCTCAAATTTCGGAAATAACCAATACCCACTAAGGACCTCTCCAAGTGGAAGACCTACACTAATCCTACTCCTAGATGCTTCTCCTCTGTGTGATTTGCCTGCTATTTATAGCTGCGAAAGGAGTGTTCTAGACCTTGAGATGCTCCTCTCTTCCATCAATCCAAGCCTTTGATTCCAATCCATACAATCTGAGCCTTTGATTTCACACCACGTCCCTTCCACCAATCATGTACTCTGGGATTGCCATCGTAGACAAGTGGTTGTCAGTCATGTCAGGTAAGCCTTCTAGAAGGATTTTGAGCGTGTGAGAGGGTAAGATTGATTTACCCTGAGTGTGTGTGTCAGGGTGAAATGGGAGGGAAAAATAAAGAGGATAAATAGTGATTTAGACCCGTTTTATATATCAAACTTTGACCGGGTTTGTTATAGAATTTGGTTTTGGCTTATTTTTTTGTTGGGCCATGAATTGGATTTATGGAAATGGATTTATCATTTAAGGGATTTTAAAGTTTAGGTGTATAACTAATAGGTTGACCTAGCCTATTTAAATGGGCACGGGTTGGCATGTTACGGATGTACACGCCTTCGGCTTCAATTTCTCGTACTCTTTCCATTCCCATGCTCAGTTTTGTCCGTTTTGCATCGTTTTTGTTCTTTTGTGCAATATCCGTTACCTGCAAGACACAATTCATAATACAAACGAATACAATACATTTTTCTGTATTTATTGGTCATTATTGGTCTTTTTAGCTCGTTTTATTAGGTAAAAAGTATGTGTATTTAAGCACATACCAGTCACCTACCGCAGAGCTTGTTTGATGTTGACTCTGGAAGGATTTCCATCGTCACTGTGAATACTATAAAGTATCACTCTGATGTTCTGGCAAAATCATAAGGATAATGCTTAGGACTCTTGATAACAGCTTGTGAACTTAATGGTGTTCAACAAGTGTTTGTTATGAAATGTGTCATAATGAGATTTATTTATTGATCTATTGGCTCTAGAATCGATTAGTGCGTTTTGGTTTTAGTGATTGGAGGCTGGATCAGCCTGCTACCTTTTCAATATTAACTAACTCGGAGTGAGAAAGTCAATAGAGGTCGTGTGTATCTCTGTGACAAATAAGACAAGTAAATTTTGAGAGAAACTTGAATGGCTGGGAAGGGTTGTGCAGTGCATCACTGGGTCCATGATGTCTTGTCTTCAATACCAGAATTCATCTTTGTGAATACTGATAGCATATGTATTGACCCAGTTTCTGCCTTAAGTTGTATGGAGGGCTTCTTTCTTTTCACCCTTTATCCATACATTTCATTTTCATTCTTCAACCCCTTCAATGCTTACCAAGACGTCATTACTAACACTTTGTTGTGATTGTTCCAGTGTTAACTCATGTCTTAGTCGGCATTATTCCCGTTTCTCATTCTTCCCCAAATCATACCTAAGGACTGCTATTTCTAACTATGGATTGTCCTTGGGTAGATCCCTCCGGTTCTGGTTGGATCATAGGACTAATACCTAACCTAACCACCTTATGACATCAGAGTCGTCGTGATTTAATAGGTTGTTGAGTATAAGATCGTAACCATAAAACCAGTTTGAAAATCAATCAAAGTGTTTGATAGAATTATCAAAATCGTTTGACACTTTGAGAGTTTTATCTTTTGGAAAACCTCCCCTTCACACGTGCATCGATAAACAAAAGTGTTTCGCACATGTGGGTAAGAGTATAAAGCACTTTGAGTCTTTAGATCACTTATTATTGTCTAGATCACATTTTAATCACCTTTCTCTCCTTATTTTAAATACTAACTCACTTAATCTTTGAAATACCAAGTGATTAAAATTTGTCATGAAAATTCTGTGGGGGAGAAAACTGTTTCAGCATGAATTATATGGAACTTTTTCTTCTTGCTCCCCCTCAATTTTACATATGTTTGACACCAAAAAATGATATCAAGATGTAAAAAGAATATAAAATTAAGGGTGAGACAGTGTTGAGCACACAATTTTGAAAGATTATGAAATGTCATTGAAAAATTCTTGAAAAATTATGCTCAGACACTAGATCATCTTATAACAAATATTCTAATGTAATTTATGTTATTATTATTGATTTGTTATTAATAGACGTTTGATAATGTTTTGAATATATAAGACTTGTCGCGAGATGATGTATCCAAAATCATTAAAACTTTGTTTTTCAAAAAACTCCCCTCAAAAATTGATCCAATTGTAAAATGGTCGTCTTTGAAAGCTTTGTGAGGGATGGAGTGTTGAACACACAATTTTGAAAGATTTTGAATTGTCATTGAGAAATTCTTGAAAAATTGTGTTCAACTTTTGAAAAACCACATGTTAGAAGACTTCTCTTCTAACGCTAAGGATAAGCGCACTTATGCGTGCACTTTCATTTTCTTGAGCATAACACTTTGAATGTCTTGTATAAACTGCTCAAGACCGAGAAATTTGATTTTCTCGTTGTTAGGATAAGTTACTTTTATAGATAAACTTTCTTTTCTTTGAAGTCCGGGTTATGTACTGAATTTGCACATAAGCCATTATGAAAATTAGAAATGATATATTTTGAAGCTTTTGAACTCTTGCTCGAACTTCATTTACATACCCGTGACAATATTAATCGTCATTTCTAGTTACGTAAATGTTATCGATTCCAAGAGACATGTCGAGAAGATTCTTTTTGGAATTTTTTTGATTTTCTAATTTTGTATTTTCTTTTTGAAATTTTATATTTTTGTATTTGATTTTACAGGTTTTATATTTTTGTATTTTGCTTTTCTTAAAAATTATTTACAAGAATTTAAATAAAATAAAAATCAAGAAGTAAGTAAACATAGAATCCCCTGGGACTTCGGTCTAGCAGATATATCATGTATCGAAGTTATCCCATGTAACCTTGGTCTCCCAGATATCACATTTTCTTTTATCCACGCCTTGATTCTTTCATTCTTCACATTGAATGGAGTACATGCACTCAAATCAAGAGTTTTTTCCTCCTGAACATTGATGGATGTACATGCACTTGAATCAAGATTTTGTATGCATTCATGAAGATTAGTGATATTTGTATTGGAACCATGTGGGGGTTCACCGTTAACCTTGGTTGTGCTAGAGGTAAATATTTTTCCAGTAGGAACCTATCTAAGACCAACAGTCTTGAAAATTCTACCCGTCGGTTTCCACCTAAGACAAGATCTAGGAGTCTTTGTTTTCTCATGCACAGTGGAAGTCTTTTTTATTGAAAACCTATGTCCTGTAGGGATCTGCCTTTCTGGTTTCTTTGCAATACTTATTTGCTCTACGGGTTTGTATCTTGTTGTTGTCTTATGGGATGGTACCTTAGCACGTGAGTTGACCTCATTTAGGAATTTTGTTACACGAGAATCATGATTTGCATTAAAGACACATTTCTGACATGTCGAGCAAGCAAAGTGTTTAGAGTCCGAAATTTTTTTAGAATCCATAGAGTGTTCTGCTATGGGCACAGTCTTTGTCGTTACGCAACTAGTCTTAGGTGTAGGCCAATTCCTAGACTTTTGGTTATCGATCCTAGGTTTTGGGTTGCAATCATTAGTTGTGCTTTGTGATCTAGCAGAAGGCATCACACTAGGTTTTGAATTCCTATCTCTTTCATGTGTCTTTTTCTTAGCTTTCTTTAGACAGTGATAATGAACCATGTCATTTGAACAAAATCTTGGCATGTTCTTTGAACTATTCCTAGATTCGCTAGATGCAATCACGTGATTAGATTTACAAAAGCAGATTCTCGAATTTTTGGCAAATAATGAGGAGTGACTGGTTTTGACAAATCATTTTTCACATCAACTTGGGAGGCAAACCGTGGTTTTGAAATTCTAAGTCGTTCAGACTTAAACGCAGTTGGTTGTCTAACAACTGATTGGTTTATGAGTGAATGTAAAATCAGTTTCCCCAACATTGATGGTTTTGCAAACTTAGTATCCATACTAGTTCCTTTTAACTTTCTGAATTCATTTTTCAATGCTGCAATTGCAAAAATCTTTTCCTGTATCTGAGCTTTTAAATCAGTATTTCCAATAGACTTTTTGTTTAGTTGTTCAATTAAACAGTCATTTTGTTCATTGGTCTGAACTCGTGTCTTTTTTATTGAATCAAAAAGATCTTTGTAAGTCTGTTTCAAATGCTCTTTTTCCTTATGTAACTGCTCATTCTCTGCAAGTAATTTAGCCATGCTATATTCTAATTCGATGTTTATTGTTTCAAAACCATCTATGTCATGCTTGACCTTGGCTTCATTACTTTTCTCTTTTAAAAATTGACCATGTTGCCCTGATTTTTAAGCTTGATTTTGATATTTAAGTTCAAGAGCAATACAAGTGCTTTCATTCTTGAAAAATCTTTTTGAAACTGGGCAATGGTCTTTTTGAGACAAATATTTTCAGACTCGAGAGATTGATTTAAGAGTTCAGTTATCTGGTTTTCAGTTACTTGAGCAGACAAAGGATGTTTGTCATGAAATTGTTCAGCGTTCTAGTCAACCTCTCTTTCATTATTGAATTCAGGTCGCTCAGTATGATGTTGTCCTATAGCAAATACATTACATTCAATAGTCAATTGTACCTCAACCATTGGCTCTTTATCATATATGAGTTTGATATCTGCATCATTAGCATGCGCATCATTTCCTAATCTGCTGCTTGTATCCTGCTCTCCTGATTCTGTCCCATAGCTTTCTATGTCAACCACACTAGTATCCATTGCTTTACTCATATCAACCTTTCCCTCTGTTGTCTGCATCTGTCTTTCATTCACCCTGCTGTCATACTCTCTTTTATGCAATGCTCTTTCATCAATTGACTTTTTAACAGATTCTATGTGTTGAATCAATATATCACGGAATTGTTGAACCTCGGTTTGAGTGTATGCTAGAAAGTACTCGTGTGTCATTAGACCATCTTCATCATCAAAAAAATCGTGACTTTATGAACTTCTAAAACTGTGTCTCGAGTACTCTAAAAGTAGCCATAGATCTAATCTCTTGAAATTCTTCTTTGTCAAGTTGATGTTCTAGTTGATCCATGTTTAGGAACATTGTGCCTGTGAAAATATGAACATCTTGACAAAAGAGTTTTGCAAATACCCGTTTGAATCCACACTCGGTTCGAGTTCCTTTTAAGTCATTGTTTGCAAGAAGCTTGAGGTGTGAATGAAGTAGTCGAAAAGATATCATGCAACTCTTTTTTAATTTGTCTTTTATTTGTTGCATTTGTTGTTCTTCCGAATTCAAACACGAAGATAAAGTATCTTTCGTTTCTATTTTACCGTGAATTGTGAAGTGAAAAGGATTTGTAGGATCTTAAGTAGGTAAAATGATTGTTGTTGTGGATTGTTGTCGATGAATCGGTGTTGTTATGAGAGTACTTTGTTTGTTTGATGAGTTAACGAAGGACAAATAATGAAATTATGAAGTCGTTAGGGGTTCTTTGTTAACTATCGTTAAAGATTTGTACAAACAAGGACTAACGATGCAACACTTTTGGTAGAAAGGACTAATGGTGAAAAAATATGCCAATTAAGGAGTAAAGGTGAAAAAATTTGAAAGTATTATTAAAAAAAACTAGTTAAACTTTTTCTTTTTAAACCTTTCAAAATAAATTGAAATCTTTCCTATTTGACCTTTCATAAAAACTATGAACCTTCTTTTTGAAGTTGAACCACTTGTGTAGTATGATTTACGTATGCATGTATTCAATATATATCATCTTCAACCTTGAAACAAGAAGTAGGGTTTTAATTCTATATTTGCGTTTCGGAATGATTAAGCGAAAACTAAGCACATTACGATGATCGTTGAGAGATCACGATTCTAATGGTAGTCGTTAGAAGACCCGCGAACAACGAAACTCGAAACTGAAAACCCAAAACTTAGACGTTTAAACTTCCAAATTTGTTACACATTTTCTTCTAAGTGCATATTTCGCACACTTTATGAAACATATTTCGCACAATTAAGACTTTGTTTATTTCGCACAACCTATAAACATATAACAACGATCCGGAGGTCGGGGAGGATAAAAGTAATAAGTAGCCATATTATTAGAATAGAGAGAAAAAGGGAAGATGTGTGTGTGTTAGGAGGATAGAAACACACACACCCCCCTTATGAGAAGTTACAATATGAATCCTCACCCCTCCATGGAAGTATAGAGGGGGTATTTATAGCCCTACTGCGTCGCCTACAATGTTAGCTTAACGTATCTAGACCTTATTCGACACGACTATAATAAACTAATGTAATTTCATATAAGTTAACATATTTTAAGGCTAACAATCTTTCACCAATATGTAGACATACGAAATTACTTACAATGTTCCTAACAAGTACAATTTCAATAAAATAAAGTCTTCCAAAGCACTTCCAAAGCTGAAGATGTCTTCTGAGTTCTCCTGGTCTTGAAACTTGTACTCCAGCTTGGATTTTCATTGTCTTTACTTGTTCTGGAACCATTGTAGTATGCACGAGTTGAATTAACTCCCCTCCAATTCATGCAGTATGTCTTGAAAAGCTTTCTTCATAGACTCCTTTTTGGAGAAGTTTCTGAATCAGCTTCCCCCCAAACCAACATCCCTATCATCAGCAAATTCTGAAACTTTGATGTAGCTTGAACAATATTTTATTTGTCATTGACGTGCACAGGGGAATTTTGTAGAAGAAGAAGTAAAACCACACCAAATACTACTACTACTTGTCATTAGGTCTTGGTGAATATTCGTTTGGGGGTACATGCAAGAAATCAGCAATAATTCTTCTCACGTATACCGAATACTTCACCCTAACCATACTAAGTGAAGTAGAATACACTACTTCCCCCTGAAAGTTGAACAAAGTACACGTTGTACGAATCTTCTAAACTAATAGTTTATATGCCTATAGCCCTTCTTTATTGACCCAAAAGACCACACCACGTACACGATTTCCCCCCATGATGGTTGCGAACTCTCGGAAGCATCATTGTCGTGTACGTCCATATACTCGAGAAGTTCTTGTCATAAGCATAAATCTTGAAAAGTTATGAATGTCGTTGAAGAACTTCAAAATTTTTGCATAGACTGTGAAGTACCATTGTCTTAGAGTAGCACAATAATATCCCGTGAGAATTGCTGACTACATCTCAACCTTTAAAACTCTTTGGCTAACTTACCAACCTCGTATTCTGTCGGCTATTGCTGTGACCACATGGTGAAGTAAACCCGATATGCCAAACTTGAAAATGAAGTAAAATCCCCTAAATTTGTTATTTAAGCTTGCATTGTTATTGATTGAAGAACGGTGGAGAAGAAATCTCTAAGTACCATATACCCAACATAAATAGTATAAGAAGTACACCACCTCTTGAAATTATCCACATCGGCATCTGCGAGTGACACTGAGTACTATAACGTAACTCCTTTAAGTGATAGTTAATCGGGTCTTCAACCAACCGCCCTGACTACTGGAAACTAGATAATTCAAGTCTCAATCATAAGCTGTATACGTTCAAGCAAGTCATCAATCGATAGAGTGTGTTTAAAGAAAAGAAGTAGAAAGTAGAAGGAAGTCTTGATGATGAAATAAGTAGACGCATCCGTGAAACCTACTTCAATCTCAAATAAGGGATACTTTTATGTTCAAGAAAAGTGTCGATTATGTGGTTTTATTATATTTAGTCATTAGTCTTTATTTTGTTAAGAATAATGTAGCTTGTAATAAGGTTTATTATATTCAACATCCGTGATCACATGTCATCGTAATCTGAATCTCTAGCCATTTTGTCATTTAAGTGAATCTTTTCAGGATCGTTTTGGGATTAATGTTGTTAGTGTTGTGTGGTGTGTTGTAGGGTTGATTGTGTTTTTTATGAGTCTTGATTCATTGATTGTGTGTTTGTTTTGTTGTTCTTGTTTTTGATTAAAATATTCCCAATTCGGGTCGATAATGCCCGAGAAGACGGTCACATGCCTAACACCACAACCTGATCCGGATAAAACGCAATGACCTTTAGTCAAAACGCAATGAAACCTATAATCACAACGCACAATCTTAATCAAAACGCAGTGAATAAAAAATGGGCAGAGTGACGTTAGTCAAAACCCAATGATGTCTTCAAAACGCAACCTGTAATCAAAACGCAGTGAACCAAAACGCAACCAATGTCAAAACGCAATGAGTCAAAACGCAACCAATGTCAAAACGCAATGAGTCAAAACGCAACCAATGTCAAAACGCAATGGTCCAAAACGTAAATGAGTCAAAACGCAATGAGTCAAACGCAATGACTCAAAACGCAACAAAAGGAAGTCAAAACGCAACCAAGAACTTTCCCATAAAGTCAAAAACGCACGACGAAAGTAAACGACATTTTCTCAAAAAATCGCCTAAAAAAAAAATTTTCACCCTTTTTGGCCTTTTAGCTTGATTTCTCTTGCACAATAGCTACCTTATGCCTAGATCTTGCTTAAACAGAAACATTTTACACAATCTAAAGCACAAAAAATTCGGTTTGTATTTTTTTTCTATTGACTTATTTTTGACCACAATTGATCTTGTTGAACCCACAATAATCTTGTAGATAAACAACACGGATTCCCCCAGCACTTGGTGCCAATTGTTAGTATAGATTCACCCTTTGAACAATGATCCGGAGGCTTGGTAAAATGGAAAAGAAAAGTATCCATATTATTTAGAGAGAAAAGAGATGAAATGGGAAGAGTGTGTGTGCTTGAGAGAAAAACACACACACACACACTTTTACCAAAAGTGAGCTTCACCCCTCCATGGAAGTATGAGGGGGTATTTTTAGTCCAGTGACACACAACTATCGTAGCTTGTCCCCCCCCCCATTATTAGTCCCTATTGTCACGCTATATAATTAAACTAATTAATTCGTGTTTGTCACATATTTTAAGGCTAACAATAAGTTATTCATACCCATACGACTAGATAGGAAGAAAACGAATGAGATATGAATGTACACGAGTTAGGACTTGACTTACAAAGGTCCTAGCGATTTGTTTTCGAGTTTGGACGTGTGGAATGACAACCCAAGTCGTATACACAATCGTATACCAAACCTAGGCTTCAAAGCTTATACAAATAACCAAGTCTTGCTCTGTACTCCCCTTATGGTTTGGTAGGAAGACCCTAGCTACCAATTTTACTTCGAATAAGATTTAATGAGGGTGGTATCGTGCGTTTATGACCGAAACAAGAGAAAGAAACCAAAATGGTTTTGTTTGCTTAGAGTGTTTATGTGATTATGCAGTTTCAAGAAAGTTGATCTGTCAATGTAGATGTATATAAGTGCTTATAAGCTAGTTAGCTGTCTAGTTCCTTCACTAACCAACACCGTACCCTATTAGGTGGTTTGTGGTTTCTAGTTAATCTCTAATGGTTTTGCTAACACCTCTTAAGTACACCTTTTAATTACATGATAAAGGTACAAGATTTACTAGGAGTTATTTAAGATTCTTATGTTGTGTATATGTTGTTGTTTCCGTGGGTATCAAAGGGGACACAAAGGATCCAAAGTGGTTAATATCCAATATGTATTAGGCTAGGTGGAGACATTAAGTACAAGGTTTAATTAACCTAGGATGTACATGTACTTAGGAAGGTAAAAGGAGATTTTCTAGTTGATTTGTGTATGGGACATGTAAAATTATAGAGGGAAGAAGGATTTTCAAAATCTTGTTAAGATTATAATGGTACAAGTCTTAATTAAAAGGATATTGTACAATGTAGTGTAGGTATTCATTGTATTATGGTTTTTATTTACCTACATTCGGCCATATTGGCTTGATAACACAAGAATTGAATTATTTTTGTGTTTAAGGTTTAAAAGTAGGTATTGATTTGAGTCTAGGTAAGTCTAGGTATTTCCGGGGTGTGACTAAAAGTATTTTATTGTGAAACGTAAGCCTTGTACGTGACCAATAAAATAAAATACACAAAGTTAATAATTATCTTCTTAATAATCATATAACACTTGATTGACGTAAACTTTAACTTATTTGGTGACCGTTTACGTTGAATGATTATTTCTAGTCTACACGATTTAGCTTAAAAGTTAAATTAAAAGTAAAAGCGTATCGAACCAAAATAAATAGTGACGAATAATAGAAATCGTAAAATGACCTAAAATTGAGAAATGTTATAGTCTCCACCCGTTAAAAGAGCTTTGTCCTCAAAGCTTAAGACCTTGTAGTGGATGACGAAGCCCGGTTTGTGAAAAGCTGTGGGTATTTCTGTTTGAACAAATCTTCACGTTCCCAGGTGAACTCAGGACCTCTCCTAGAGGTCCAGCGAACCTTAACCAATGGTATCTAGCTTCGCTTTAATCGTTTGATCTCCCGTTCTATGATTTCAACGGGCTCTTCCACAAACTGGAGCTTATCATCAACGTGAATTCCTTCCAACGACATGACTAATGGTTCGTCAGCGTAACATTTCTTCAGATTAGACACATGGAAAGTATGGTGAACCCTGCTCAACTCTTGAGGAAGTTCCAGCCTGTAAGAAACCTTCCCAACCTTGGCTAACACCTTGAAAGGTCCGACATATCTCAGGTTCAACTTGCCCCGCTTACCGAATCGTACAACCCCTTTCCAAGGTGAGACCTTGAGCATAACCCTATCCCCAACTTTGAACTCCATCGGCTTTCGCTTCAAATCAGCGTAGCTCTTTTGTCGATCCTGAGCAGCTTGAATTCTCTGCTTGATCAGGACAATCTTTTCCGTTGTTTCTTGGATCATTTCTGGACCAGTCAGTTAGGCTTCTCCAACTTCGGCCCAGCACACAGGTGATCGACATTTTTGGCCATAAAGTGCCTCATAAGGTGCGGCCTTTATGCTAGCGTGATAACTGTTGTTATATGAAAATTCGGCTAATGGCAAATGCTTGACCCAGCCTTTGCCAAAATCGATCACGCAAGCACGTAGCATGTCCTCGAGAGTTTGAATAGTCCTCTCGCTCTGGCCGTCAGTTTCTGGATGATACGCGGTGCTCATACTCAGATCTGTACCCAAAGCTTTCTGAAATGATCTCCAGAAGTTTGATGTGAACCTCCCATCACGATCACAGATGATTGAAACAGGTATTCCGTGTCTTGCTACTATCCTGTTCAGGTACAACCTTGCCAACTTGTCCAATGGATCATTTTCCCTTATTGGCAAGAAGTGAGCAGATTTTGTGAGTCGATCCACAATCACCCAGATGGGTGGCACAAAACTTTGAAACTTAGGAAGCTTGGTGATAAAATCCATCGTGATATTATCCCACTTCCATTCGGGTATTGCTGGTTGTACTAACAGTCCTGATGGCCTTTGATGTTCGGCCTTGACCTTTGCACACGTCAAGCACTTGCTAACATATGTGGCGATGTCAGCTTTCATATTGGGCCACCAATATAGCTTTTTCATGTCTTGGTACATCTTTTCAGAACCGGGATGGATAGAGTACTTAGACTTATGGGATTCGTGCATAACCACGATCTTAATCACCTAGCAGGTTAACACTTCTGCCTGTTAACATAAGGTTCCATTGGCGGCGTGGTTTCCAGCTTCCTTGGGTATATCCTTTCTGATCATACCACCTACATCTTCTTTCTCAAGGTTCTCTGGTTTCAGGGCTTCGATCTGAGCTTTTAGTATTTGTTTAGGAAGATCCAAGCCAATAGTCATAACTAAGGCTCGAACCCGCAATGGCTCAATCCGTTCCTTACGGCTCAATGCGTCGGCCACTACGTTTGCCTTCCCCGGGTGATAACGAATGTCATAAATCGAATCACTATAACATTCTAGCCAACGGCGTTGCCTTATGTTTAGCTCCTTTTCTGGGTCAAAATGTGTTGTAGACTTTTATGGTCGGTGAACACGGTGCATTTGGTTCCATATAGGTAATGTCTCCATATCTTTAGAGCAAACACTACTGATCCAAGTTTCTAAATCATAGGGTGGGAGTGGTGTAGTTCTTCTCATGAATTTTAGTTTGTCGAGAAGCATAGGCAATCACCTTCTCTCTCTGCATCAATACATCACCTAAACCCTTGTGTGAAGCATCACAATAGACCACAAAATCTTCGCTTCCTTCAGGTAAAGCCAGAATTGGCGCACTGCACAACTTCTGCTTTATTAACTGAAAAGCGTTTTCTTCCTTTTCTCCCCAATCAAATTTGATTCCTTTCTGAGTAAGCTTCGTCATTGATTTAGCAATCTTCGAAAATCCCTCAATAAACCTTCGATAGTAACCAGCAAGACCTAAAAATTGGCGGATCTCCGTCGGTGTCTTAGGAGATGCCCAATCTTTGATAGATTCTATCTTGGCTGGATCCACATGAATACCTCTGCTATCAATGACGTGACCGAGAAATTGTACCTTCGGAATCCAAAATTCACACTTTGAAAACTTGGCATACAACTTCTCCTTCTTAAGCAATTCTAAAATTGCCTTAAGATGTTCTTCGTGCTCCTTCTTGTCCTTTGAATAAATAAGTATATCATCAATGAAAACGATTACGAACTTATCCAAGTAGGGCTTGCACACTCGGTTCATGAGGTCCATGAATACCGCAGGTGCGTTTGTTAGTCCGAAGGGCATAACCTGAAACTCGTAATGACCATACCGAGTTTGGAATGCCGTCTTTGGAATGTCTTGTTCTCGTACTCTCAGCTGGTGATAACCCGATCTCAAATCTATCTTTGAATAAATGTTGGATCCTTGAAGTTGATCGAATAAATCGTCGATCCTCGGGAGTGGATAACGATTCTTCACTGTTAGCTTATTTAACTCCCGGTAGTCAATGCACATTCTGAATGACCATCCTTCTTTTTGATGAACAAGACCGGGGCTCCCCAAGGTGAGGAACTAGGTCTTATGAAGCCTTTGTCAGAAAGCTCTTGCAGTTGTTTCGACAATTCCTTCATTTCGGACAGTGCCAATCGATACGGTGCTCGAGCTACGGGTGCGGCTTCTGGAATCAAGTCGATCTGGAATTCCACTGGTTGAGCTGGAGGAAGACCCAGCATATCCTCGGGAAACACTTCTGAAAAATCTTGAACGATTGGTACGTCCTTAAGTTGCTTTCCTTCTGACTTGTCCTCCTCCTTAAGTTTCATTCCCATAGGGAATTCGAACAAGTTTCTCATCACACACGATCACGGGGTGACACCTTCTTAACCAATCCATGCCGATAATAACGGAGAAACTACCCGGTTCTACGGGCATTAGATCTATGTTGAACGGATGGTTTAAGAAATATAAAGTGCAACCCGTATAATATTGTCTATCCTGACTATTTTCCCGTCAGCTAATTCAATGTCATAACTATTTTCTAATGGAGTTAGGGCGATGTCAATCAGGGAACTAAACGCAGTAGATATAAAGCTTCTATCGGCACCAGTGTCAAATAAGATAAATGCATAGCGGTTGTTTAAGAGGAACGTACCCGTGACGACATTTGAGTCCGGGTTCCTTGATGTATTCCCATTCTTCTTCACATTTCCAACTGCGTATACCCAGCCTTGTGCATTCCCATTTCCTCCATCCTTATTCTTCAATTTTGGACAATCTCTCTTGAAATGTCCTGAAGCTCCACATTCAAAACAACCATTCCCTTTGGGAATTGCCTTGATGTCCCTCTGAGCATTAGCAACATTAGTGTTGCCGAAACTTCTACAGTCACGGGCAAAGTACCCTACCTTGTTACATTTGTGACATTTCTGAGTACACGGACCATTGTGATGAAAATGGCACTTGGTGCACTTAGGCAAAGGTCCACCGCATGGCTTCTATTCACCCAACCCCATGTTGTAGACCTTGGCGACATTCTGTCTCTTGAAGGGTTGTTGTTGATGGCCATGGTTGTTTCTGGATGAATCGTCAGCCTTCCTTTTGTTGTTAGTTTTCCTTTCCGCATAGGTGCAGAGTTTATGATCCATCAAGTCGTTAGCCAACTCAATAGTCTCATCTAACGTATTGGGTCTGGCAGACTTCACATTTCCATACATGTTATCAGGAAGTCCACTGATGTACTTGTCAACCTTCTCATTTTCATTAGCAACAAACTTGGTATATATCAGGGTTAGCTCTTGGAAACGTTCAGTGTATGTTAGGACATCGTTCCCTTTGACCTTTAGGTTTCACAACTCGATTTCTAGTTTCTTGATTTCACCCTGCGGACAATACTTGTCCGTCATCTTCTTCTTGAGTACTCCCCAAGTCATTGAATATGCATCAGGACCCAAGGTCCTTATCTGACTATTCTACCAAGTCAAAGCAGCACCTAATAGAGTGCATGTGGCAAACTTAACCTGATTTTCGATAGCACAACCACTGATATTGAAGACTGACTCTATCTTTTTAATCCACCTGGTTAAACTAACAATGCCTTCAGTCCCTTTGAAGTTCAAAGGTTGACATTTCATGAAGTCAGCGTAGAAACAAGGGCGCGCAGTTTCCACATTCCTTCGATTATCCCCGTGCAAACTGTAGCTTCCGTCTTCATTGGTGGAGTTTCACAGAAGAGCTTGATCAATCATAGCTTGAACAGATTCTGGAGTCATGTTGTTTGGGTTGGTGTTGTTAGGTGAGGTATTCGGTCCTCGTCTTGTCACATGTGCCATGATTCGTCTAAATCACAAGAGACAAAACGTGAGGTCATAATCATGACGAGATATACAATAATTTACAGATGAGACAACAACACAAGAGAGGTATATAGTACAACATAACACATCTATTTCATTCATAACTTGGAAAATTTTACATGAAATAGTTTTTGGTACACAAAATACAATACAAAAGATCTAAGGCTATGCTAGCGGGGAGAACCCCTAATACTTAACATGCCTGAACAACTGCCTAGCAAGGTAAAATGACATAAACTACTAGATGTGACTATCAGCATCCCTAGAAGCATCCTGGTGATCTGGAACTCTAGTATCTGGTGCTGGCTGCCTAGCTCTCCTCCGCTGCTCTCGTAGTGCTAACAACTCGGCCTGCATGTCACCCATCTCTCGCCTCATGTCTCTCATCACACGGAGAGTCTCTACTATCTGTGCCTGATGCCTATGGTCAGTCTCTCGAAGCTCTGTCATCTCAGCCTGCTGCATCTGGGAGCGAGTCTCATGTACCTGGTGCTGTGTCTGAATAAGAGTACCATGCAACTGTAGCTGTGTCTGATGTACATGGAGCTGGGACTCGTGTGCATATACCTGCTCACGGTATGTTTGAAGCTCATAATGGGTCGCCTGACTCAATCCTATCGTATGAGCAGAAGCCTCTCGAGAAGCATAGGCCTCTTCCTCCATAATGAGTACCGTCTCCTGGAGAGTCATCATATCCCCCATAAGTAAGTCGACCCACTGCGAGTCCATAGTGACTCGATGTGATATGCGGGTTCTACTATCTTGAGAATCCTCTAATAGAGCATATAAGTCCTGCATATCATGCTCATGGAGTTCAGCAAGCTCTATATGTAACATTCCGTATTTTTAGGTTATTTTATGACATCATTCATTTTGTCATTTTTCACTATTTATTTTTTTTC
Organism: Tanacetum coccineum; assembly: GCA_026074375.1. NCBI lineage: Eukaryota > Viridiplantae > Streptophyta > Magnoliopsida > Asterales > Asteraceae > Tanacetum > Tanacetum coccineum. Next base: position 54,249 of record BQNB010031129.1, read on the forward strand.
TTTTCTCGTACGCGTTCGCTTTTAAT
>BQNB010031130.1:0-54273 GCA_026074375.1 Tanacetum coccineum
TGGAAGGGGTTGATTTAATCTCAAGATCTTGAGGAACTAACCTGTATTCTTTGTCTATTGGAGATATGATGGCGTCTTCTCTAATTTGTCTCTTGTCAAAAGCCACAAAGACTAAGTCATGGTTATGGCATCGTTGTTTGTCCCATTTAAACTTTGGTGCTATTAACCACTTGGCTAGACAAGGTCTAGGACATGGTCTTCCCAAGCTTAAATATGAAAAAGACCACTTGTGTTCTGCTTGTGCCATAGGAAAAAGCAAGAAACAATCACATAAACCCAAATCTGAAGACACCAATTAAGAAAAACTATATCTTGTACACATGGTTCTTTGTGGGCCTATGTGTATTGCTAGTATAAATGGAAAAAAGTACATCCTCGTCCTTGTCAAAGATTACTCCACATGGGTGAAGTTTCTAGCATCAAAGGATGAAGCTCCTGATTTTATAATCAAGTTTCTGAAAATGATACAAGTTTGATTGAATGCAACTGTCAGGAACATCCATACAGATAATGAAACCGAGTTTGTCAATCAAACTCTGCGAGACTACTATGAACAGGTTGGCATCTATCATGAAACATCGTTTGCGCGAACTCCTTAACAAAATGGTGTTGTTGAAAGGCAAAATCGTACTCTTGTTGAAGCCGCTCGAACAATGTTAATCTACGCAAAAGCTCTGTTATTTCTATGGGCCGAAGCAGTAACTACCGCATGTTACACCCAAAACTGATCCATTATACGACGCCGTCATGTAAAAACTCCTTATGAGCTCTTACATGATAGAAAACCCGATTTATCCTACCTTTACGTTTTTGGTGCACTTTGCTACCCAAACAATGATAGTGAGAATTTGGGCAAACTTCAAGCTAAAGCTGATATAGGTATTTTCATTGGATATGCACCCAAGAAGAAAGCTTACCGTATTTACAACTGACGTACCTAAAAAATCATCAAAACAATCCATGTCGACTTTGATGAGCTGACGGTAATGGCTTCTAAACAAAGCAGTTTAGAACCCGCACTTCATGAAATGACTCCTACAACACCCAGTTCAGGACTCATTCTAAACCCTCATCCTTCAGCACCGTTTTTACCACCATCGAGGCATGAATAGGATCTTGTGTTTTAACCAGTGTTTGATGAGTTTTTCTCTCCTCCAGCTAGCGTTGCCTCTTTGGTTCCTGTAGAAGAAGCTTCAGCTCCCGTTGAGTCAACCGGTTCACCTTCCTCAACAACTGTTGATCAAGATGCACCCTCACCAAGTACCTCACAAACCACTCCACAATCAAAATCCCAAACAATTCCTCTCTGTGCTGAAGAAGAGTCACATGACCTTGAGGTTTCACATATGAGTAACGATCCTTATTTTGGCATTCCAATTCCAAAAACTGTTTCTGAAGGATCCTCATCATCGAATGTTATTCCTACTACTGTGTACTCAAACGCTCCAATCTCAGTACACCTCAGTAAATGGACAAAAGATCACCCGTTATAAAACATAATTGGTGACCCTTCCAGACCCGTTTCCACAAGACTCCAACTACACGAACAAGCCCTGTTCTACTACTATGATTCCTTCCTAACTTCAGTTGAACCTAAGACGTACAAAGATGCACTAACTCAGTCATGCTGGATTGAGGCAATGCAAGAAGAGCTAAATGAATTCAAACGTCTTGAAGTCTGAGAACTCGTTCCTCGTCCTGATAAAGTGATGGTTATCACCTTAAAATGGATATATAAGGTCAAATTGGATGAACTAGGGGGAATCTTAAAAAACAAGGCAAGATTGGTAGCTCGTGGATACCGTTAGGAAGAGGGTATTGATTTTGAAGAATCCTTTACTCCGGTGGCTAGACTAGAAGCTGTTCGGATATTTCTCGCGTTGCTGCTCATATGAATATAATCGTCTACCAGATGGATGTAAAGACGGCATTTTGGAATGGCATTTTGCGTGAAGAAGTCTACGTTAGCCAATTAGATGGATTTGTAGATCCAAACAATCCTAATTGCATGTACAGACTGAACGGTCTCAAACAAGCACCCACGAGCAATGGTAACGACATATTGTCAAGTTTCCCTCATTTACAAACATTTCTCTAGAAGGTGCAAGTGGATCCAGCCACTCTTTATACGGAAAGTAGAAAATGACTTATTACTGGTACCCAATTTTTATTTGAACGATATACATATTTAGCAAAATCCACCTAATATTGCTATGTGTAATGAAGTTTTGCTAATACTGTTAACCACAATATCAAGATGTCGATGATGACAAGATGTCATTTATTTTAGGATAACCAAATGTTTCAAAAGTCCCAAAGGCATCTTTCTAAACCAGTTAAAATATTGATGCGTAATTTCTTTTAAATAAAACCACGTCAAGTTTTACATTTATAAAACCCTAACTACCTCGACTATTCTTACACACTAAAGAGTAGTGTACCCTATCGTGTATAGTGTAGTGATTGGTAAGTACGGGTGTCGACCCAAAGAACGGTTTGTGTCTCTAATCGTCTAATTGATTTTATTATTCTACCTAAGAAAGCATGAAAGAAAACATGTTTGAGTATTTGAGATTATTGTCTAGTTGTTTTGGTGGTAAGCCTAGCTTGTTGAAAAGGGAATTGGAATAGTGGTGAACAACTAGAAAGGAAGAACACAATTAATTACTATGATCTCTAATGCAATATCTTGTCATAATCTTAAATGGGGACTAAACTCATTAGGTCTAATTTGGTACTTGAAACCTAACCTATATCTACTGAGTGGAATGAACTCGAAGGGAGAATTAACCTATTCTCAGTATACAGTTGTTAAGATTTAATTTAACTTATAAGATACGCTTATTCTAACAGGAGGTCTCCTTGTTAGCTCGTTCTCCTAACCAGGAATTAATGCTAAGGGTTCTTCCTTATTGGTCAAACAATTACGAGTGTTGGTCACTCTATTGCAATCAATCGCGTGCACAAGGTTTGGGATTCACCTTATACACACTTTTAGTGTGCGCTCAATCTTATATCAAAACCTAACAGGGAGTCTAAGGATTTTAATGTGCACTATATAAATTAATAAAGAAAACGATAAAACAACAAGATCATAACATAATAATCAATAGATAATTAAAATAATTAAATGCCAAGAACAAATAATAAAACATAACTAATAAAAATAACATCAACAATTATATGGATGGATCCAATAAGCCAAAATAATATAATTAAATTGACCACAAAAAGTTGAAGTATAATTACAAGTTGTGCTAAATTAATGCTCTCGATCCCCTAGTCGAATGCCATGACAAACCCTAAAGGTTTGCCCTATACCACCTGCGAATGGGCCTTCTTTTCCTTTTCTCTTTTGGCGGCTCACTTCACACATCTGAATGTAGAATTAAGAATGCAATGTGTATTCTTTTTATACTAAATGTCAAGTTTCCACCTTGTACGACATTGGCCCCTGGAGTTTGGGGTAAAAAATGTAACTTAGTATTATTTTTCACCAAATAAATCCCTGTGACAGCTCATACTTTACGACGTAACCCAGTACATGGTTACGCCATAACACTCCTGACGCGGCTTTCCATCATTAAAAGATATTTTGGTTACGGACGCGGCTTTCCTTTTTAAGAGATATTTTGGTTACGGCGTAATTAATAATCTCATTGCACCGTAACCCTTAGTCAATCATCGAAATCTTTTCCATAATAAACGATTACGGCGTAACTATATATGATGTTACACCGCAAAGCCTCGTCAGCACCGAATCTTCATATTAAATAAGTGATTGTCATCAAAGCATCCCGAAGATTTGCTGTAATTAAGATGTGATTACGCACGCTTTAACCCAAGAGGCGTCGTTACGCCGGAACATCTTCAAATACTCCTAAGTCGGCAATCATGTTATTATAGTCGTGATCTTCTTTCCATAAATATAGTTACGGCGTAACCTATAATCAATTACGCCATAAGCGTTCCCCAAATGACGTATTATGCATGAAAATGTGTTACAGCGTAACCTTGAAAAGGTTTACGCCGTAATGCCTTGTAAATATATACATATTTTATCCATTTTCGTTCCAATGTCTTAGTTTACCTGAATTCACAAAATAATTGAAATAAATATCGATTTCATATAAAAGTGATATAAAGCAAGGCAATAAACACGGGAATTTAATATGAAAAAGTATTAAATATTTGATGTTATCCAATATCCCCCACTTGACTTCTACTTGCCCTCAAGTAGAACCTTTTAAATAATTCTTAAAAAGATATCTCCCTAGTTATCCAGGAAGATATGAAGTTAAAAATTACCTATGCTAGAAAATTCCAAACCGAGCACCTTTGGATCCCTTATGTATCTGACATCCAGTAGACCCGACCTCATTTATGCAGTCTGCTTATGTGCCCGATATCAATCAAAGCCTACTGAAAAGCACTTAAATGCGGTTAAACAGATCTTTTGATACCTAAAGGTAACCATTAACATGGGTCTCTGGTACTCGAAGGATACCGGTATGTCTCTAACAGCATATGCAGATGCAGATCACGCGGGGTGTTAGGACACTAGACGCAGTACATCAGGAAGGGCTCAATTCTTAGGTGATAAACTTGTTAGCTAGTCTTCCAAGAAGCAAAAGAGCACTGCGATCTCGAGTACAGAGGCAAAATATAAAAAAAACTAGCCCAAAATTAGCTTGAAATCTGGCCCAAAGTAAAAAAATAAATACAAAACGGTCCCTCAACTTTTAACTAATTACGATTTTCTTACACAAAAAATCCCGTAAAAAATTAACAAAAAAACACGTCAAGTTTTTATTGTTCACAACTTTTTTAGCCAAATACTATTGGAACTAAACCAAATGAGTTATTTGAAGAGCTAGAATAAGTTTTTCCCGGTGAAGCTGAGACATAGTCCAGGGAATCCGAAATATAGTCAGGAAAGTTAGAGGAAAAAGCATCCTCAATATTGGAAGTAGGGTGGCTGGGAGAAGACATCGCTCAATTAACAACCCAGTGGTAAATAACATAAGTTATTTATATAATAGTATAATAGTTATGTATTTTACATAGTATTCCGGAAGATGTAGTGGCACAGAGGACTTTCTTGGATGGAAAAAGAAAAGTAGTTATAGTTAAGGTTTCAACCTTGTTCTCTATAACCGTGGCTCTTGATACCAATCTATAACACCCCTATTTTTGACATATAACAGCGGAAGCTAATCTGGGGTATTATTTCATAGTAGAACAGTCATAATCATAGAAAACGACTCAAAAGAGATGTTTTTAAAAAAGATAAGTTATCATTCATTATTTCATCAGAGTTTTTACAAACAGAGGTCCCAAAATCTACATGAAAACATAAAGTTTGAATGATAACAGTTTAGCCATCTTCAAGTCCGTGCCATTCTGTGCTATAAGTTGCTCAAATACTTGAGATAAACATGCTAAAAAGGTCAACACAATGGTTGAGTGAAATTCATAGGTTTATGTTAAACAGTTTGAATACAAGTTCAATAGTGGATTATGTTGTTATACACCCATAAGTGTAATAATTGCAATGAGTACAATTATTATAGAAAACATTATTATTGCCCGAAGCTCATGCATCGAGACCTTCAGATAATCAATAATCACAATAAATTGCCCCAATGGGTGCCTTTGCCAAACACCCGCATAGTGTTTCAAATGAAGTGTGTTTGGTTACCAGAAAGTATCGGTACAGCAACGGGGAAGCTCAGTCCCAAATAGATCTATTCACAGCATTCACGCTTACTCCGAAAAGTAATTAACGGTTCATGATAGTGGGGTCTTAATGGCAAAAGTAAGGACTTAGGCAATAATATATCAGGATAGCATACAATTGGAAAAATACTTGTATTCATGGTTTATAGCATGTATCCCCCTCGCGGGTTTATAAAACATTTAAAAGAGTTAAATGCGAGGCTATGAACTCACCTTAACAGGGGAAATCTGATTGATGGCAAAAGTATATAAAGTGAAAGTAACGGCTTCGTCACACAACCTGTGGTAATATGTCAAGTCTTAGCGGGATGGTTTATGTTTCAAAACTTTACAAAGTTTAATGTATATCTTTGATTCATTAAATTATGGAAATAGTGTATCACTGTTCGGGCTATCATAATCCAGAGGCCATGTAGTATCGTTTGAGGAGCTAGGGAACTTTAAATCGGTATGACCAATTGGATTTAACACCACACCGAGGCGGCAAGCCGGGTACACATCTTCCACCTACCATACTGCAAGCCAAAAAAGCACCATCAATCGAGATCAAAGTAAAAACACATAACTAAGTGAGGGAAAACTTACCGTGTGTATTCCAATAATGATAAAAGAAGTAACAAAGAAATCAAAGAGACTCAATTTTATTCTGTTGACATGATGATAAAAAAACCTAACCATTCAATCTAAAAAAAACCTAAATATTTGTGTATAAGCCACAGCCACATCAAACCTTATCATTCCCAAAACTCCCCAATCATACCTTTGATAGAAAAAGCTTTCGATATTTCTATAAAAAATGAAGCGGCGGCAGCAATCAAACCCAACACATGATGAAGATAGTTGTAAATGGCTGACATGGGTAGAAGGTGAAAGAAGCATTGAGAGAATCACAGGTACTGACATGGACTAAAGGGAGCGGATTGGGCCATCAACAGTGGTAAAAATGAATAGTGAAAATCGTAGGGATACGATGTCGTTTCAAAGTTCAAATGATTATACATATAATTAGAGTCTATTTTACAAAATTTTGTATTATACATTCTAGTATGTCAAATTTATTATGATAAAGATTTTTCTAACTTGTGTCTTAGAGGCACAAGTTAAGCAAAGTTCGCTGCATACGTGTCATTCTCTGAGTGGTCAGTCTGTGAGGCCTGATTTTAAGACCACTTAATAACTGTTGACCATTCAGACGGTGACACACAGACTGTGAACCTTTTCTTAACATGTGCTCGTAGGGAACAAATTAGTCTAACCCTTATGATAATAATGTGAATATGAATGAATAATCTTTCACGTCATGAATATATACATTTTTGAAATTATTTAATAAATTAGATATCCTTGTTTCTTTTTTTTTCAACCAACACATAAATTAGATATCCTCCTGCTATTCTTTATTAAACACAAATTCCTTCTATTTTTAACACTATTTCAATACCGAGTTATGCTATAACCACATAATTTATACAAAACAAAATTCACAAAAATGATATGGCATGTGGTATTCTCTCTCTATCTTTTTAAATTATCTCATATTTCAAGCGAATAACAATCATGACACCTCATTATATGGATTTTGTTTTGTAAAATGTATGTGCTCTAGCATATTTCTTTAATACACATGCACGCACGAGATTTAAACATTAAATTTTAACTAAGTGTTAATTTTGCAAGCTTTCTTATTTTTTTCTATTATTTCAGTAATTGTGAATGCGGGTTTTTCTTAATTTAAATAAATGTAACAGTTATAATAAATGCTTCATAATATTAAACAAAGAATGCTAATCCTCATTTTTGTCAATTACATTATTGTGTGTTAATAATAATTTAGCTGCATTTAATATTAAAACCCATGTACGCATGTGATAAATTTATAAAATGAAATAATAATGAGTCCTTATTGAACGCATGTGATAAACTTTATCTGTTTTTGTAGGTTTTATTCCGTTTTTGTATGTTTTATTTCCCTTTTTTGTTTTTGTCCCTTTTTACGATTTCTTACGTTTTTATATATTTTAATAGGGATTTCTTAGTTTTGGTACGTTTTATATGTTTTCATCCGTTTTTGTACATTTTTTTGTTTTTGTACTTTTTTTCGTTTTTGTACGTTTTCTTACGTTTTTGTTCGTCTTGATACGTTTTCATACGTTTTTTTGTTTTTGTACGAAGACGTGAAAAAAACGTAGGAAAGCGTAAAAAAGTTTTCATACGTTTTTATACATTTTCCTACATTTTTATACGTTTAATTCCGTTTTGTACGTTTTCATACGTTTTTGTCCGTTTTACCCGCTTTGTATGTTTTTTAATGTTTTTGGCTCTTTTTCCATTTTTGTGCTTTTTTTACGTTTTTCTACGTTTTGTCCGTTTTTTAGCCACAACACACGCGTCTGAAAACTTTGATAGAAATGGACAAAAATGGAAAATAAACATTAAAACGTATAAAAAGATACCAAAACGGATAAAAACTGATAAAAACGGATGAAAGCGTATGAAAACATGCATAAACATACGAAAACGTATAAAAACATTCAAAAACGTACCAAAACGAATAAAAACGTATAAAACAGAAAAAAAGGACAAAAACAGAAAAGAAAGGAAGCAAAACATATAAAACTTATAAAAACGGAATAAAACGTATAAAAACGTATACATATGTATCAAAACGTATGAAAACAAGAGAAAATGCACGAAAACATTTGAAAACGTACAAAACGGAAAATAACGTACAAAAACGGATAAAAACTGATGAAAACATAAAAAACGGACAAAAACGGCTAGTATTAATAATATTTAAAAACAAAAAAAATAAAAAATAAAAAAAGGGTTCACGATACATCACTGTGGAAGGATAAAGACAACAATGCCCTTCCTGTTAGACCCTCGTTAGTACTTAGCGGGAAAAAAATTTGCACCGTTCGTCCTCAGGAATGTATGGTGCTTCATTTTACTAACGGATGGATGAAAATTGGGCGAAGTTTAGGCCAGGGACATGTGACGGTCTTTTGGCAAACCACAATGATGTATTATGCAGTTTACTTATTTATTTATATACACAATAATTCGTGTTTTCATTTAGATATTAATAATATTGTGCATATATATGTTGTATTTTTAAAACAACATATATGTTGTATTTTTAAAATATAAAGTCTTGTGGTACAAAGTTAAAAGGGTTATTTGTTTATTTTTTGTAGTTATTAAAAAACATGTAAACTTATAAATTACATATAACTCCATATTATTTATTTAAAATTCAACCACTAAGGTTTTATTAATTACCACCTCTCTTTTTTTTAAATTTTGTTTTCACAAATTCGACACATAAATTTTTATGTGTTTTTTTTCGCCACCAATTTCTTCCATCAAAATTTCTAATTGTGACAAAATTAGATTCAATTTTAACTTCTTTAACCAATCAAATCGCACGATTTTGCCTACGTGTCAAAATTAAACGTTTTGATTGGGCTAATTTTTTTCTATACGATCAAATCTAATAAAAAACTCTAAAGTAATGTAATTCAGCTGCTAAGAAACATGGCGGATTGGGTGTTTCTAGTTTTTACGCTCTCAATCGTGCCCTCCTTTTCAAGTGGGTTTGGCGTTTTCTTTCTCAAGATAATTCTTTATAGTATAGGGTTATATCTGCTATTCATGGAGTGAACTGTTAACATCTCGCTGCTTATAATTCGACTTGGAGTACATCATCAAAGAAAATAATTTCTAATGACAAAGGCATCGATTCACATTGCTCATTGTTAAAATTCGGTGGGTAATGGCATTCGAACAAGTTTTTGGAATGATCTTTGGATTGGAGAATCGATTCTTAGCTCTATTTCCTCGGCTTTAGGCTTTGGATGATAATAAAGATTCCTCGGTGCATGGACAGATTAAGATTCAATTACTTCTTCGTTTCGTCTTTTTGTCCGTGGAGGTGTGGAGTCTTTTCAGCTTGATCATCTTAAAGTCTTGCTAGAACTGGTTATTTTATCTAATATGGAGGATAGGTGGTATTGGGATTTAAATAGCGATGGTGTTTTTTGAGTTAAAGATGCTCGGAATTTGATGACGGAGTTCTTTCTTTCTAAAGGGGATAAGACCTAACTCGATGGGTCTAAGAGTGTTCGATTAAGGTAAATTGTTCTTTGCTTGGAAACTTCTTTCATGATCGCCTTCGACTGATTGAATTTGCGTGTGGAATGTTTATTCCCTTCGTTAGATTGTCCGTTGTGTTGATCAAGGGAAGAGGATTACTTCTCACTTATTCTCGTTGCTCCGCAGCCAGGAGGTGATGATTAATTTGTCGATGGTCGGGATTTGTATTATCAGCTTGTTGAGTGTCCGAGGAAGGTTTGCTTGGTTCAAATTATTCGTCTTGAAGCCATCTAAAGATGTGCTTGAGGTGTGTTTTTTGTTTCCTGAGTGGAGTGTTGGTTTTATTAGGAACAACTCTTTTCGTGTGAATGCTAGTCAACGGAAAATTCTATTTTTGATGATATTCTTTACGTTCTTATATTGTGTTTTAGCTAGAGGAATAGTACTTTGGTTGGGTTAGTTGGTTCAACACCCTCATTTGATTCCTTTGTAATTTTCTAGCTCCTTGCTAGTGTTCTAATAAAGTTGCCGTTCAAAAAAAATTATAAAAAAAATTATCATCATCAACCAATTTTTGAAGTTGATGAATCTATTCATCCATCTTATCCGTCTCATCCATCTTTCGTCAACTCTAATCGAATCATAACTTATCTAAATTCAAATGAACCATCTAAATTCAAATAACGAGATCAAACACGAGAATAAGAAGTAATTTTGATACAAAAGTTAGATGTACCTAGATCAGGCCCGAATTAGGTAATTCAGGTTGCTTGGCTCCGGCTCTTGCACAAGTGAATCATGTGTTGAACCTGCGCACTAAGAGAGAAAGCACCGTTAGGCTTACCGTGGGATTGTCTCCCACGATTAGACTCCGGCGTGAGAGTAAGTAATCGGTTTATGGTTATAATCGGTGATTATTGGTGTGGAGAGTGTTTAGGGTTCTTAGAGCATAGAACATACCTGTGAATGGAAGACGGGGGCGGGGTCTCCTCTTATATAGGGGTAATACCCTAAGAACTTTCGTTGGGGTCCATAATTACTACTAACGATATACATTATAAACCTCCTAAGTAACGGTACTATTAATTTTGGGTATAGAAAAGTCATATTAATTTATCTCATTAATGGTCATAAGTAGAGTCAAAGTATGATCTTGGTTACAGACAGGCATGCTGGGCTATGTTCTAGGACCGCGGCCCAGACGTGGCCGTGACACGACCGCCTGTCCAGTAGCGATAAGTAAATGGAATTGGCCATTTTCGTAGAAATGGGTCGGGACATACTATGGGTCAACATGTCCCCCAGTCTAGTATGGATATGGTTCTGACCATGTGTATATAGACTATGTTATACGTCTTCAGCAAGTAAGCTCATAATCGTATAAATAGATCGGGCCATACTATACGGTTACATGTCCCCCAGTCTAGTATGTTGACTGCGTGCAGCACTTGTCGTGCGCGGGGAATATTTCTAGACTCAAGTTCTTTAGGACCGTGTAAATTGTGCATACATGGCGTACACCATATTACATATGTTGGTGATGGAGTATTGTTGGTTTCGTGTCAGAACGGTTAAGGAACCCGTAAGAAGAACAACTTTTTCTATAGTCGGGGTACACTAGCATGGCAGGTACATTCTTGTTCATTTTAGTAGAGGATCGATAAGAAGTCTTAAGACGTGGAGGCTGCTCTCATATATTTGCGCGGGATATTTCATCGTATTGCTGCGGCGTGTTTGTCGTTTGCGTGCGCGTCGTCCGTCTTTAAAAGGACGTTTTCGTCCGTCTTTAAGAGTGCGGACGTTTCGTCCGTCTTGCGCGGACATTTAATCCGTCTTGCGCGGACGTGTTGTCCGTCTTGCGTGGACGCGTCGTCCGTCTTTAAAAGGGTGGACGTTTTCGTCCGTCTTTAAGAGTGCGGACGTTTCGTCCGTCTTGCGCGGACATTTAATCCGTCTTGCGCGGACGTGTTGTCCGTCTTGCGTGGACGCGTCGTCCGTCTTTAAAAGGGTGGACGTTTTCGTCCGTCTTTAAGAGTGCGGACGTTTCGTCCGTCTTGCGCGGACATTTAATCCGTCTTGCGCGGACGTGTTGTCCGTCTTGCGCGGATATGTCATCCGTCTTGCGCGGATATGCCATCCGTCGTGCGCGGATATGTTATCCGTCATGCGCGGATATGTTATCCGTCATGCGCGGATATGTCATACGTCTTAGTATTTATGCGAATACAAGATATATCTTGTGTGCGCGTGTATGGGTTGACATTACAATTACATGCGGCGTACCGCAATACCATATCTAGAAGTCAATTGTTTTAACTCCGAAGTTGTTTAAACATGCACGGTTCGGTACTCGCGCTGTTCGGTGAGACGCGCGTTAGACTTATCCAACGTCTTGAGGCAAGGTGTTTAAAAAGGATACGTGATCCGATGTTTGATGGGTTTGAACCCTTTCTCAAGGAGCTATTTAGTGTTCACTCAATCCTTTTCTCCTCGTGGGAGTTATAGGTGCATGCACGCCACGTAGGCAAGAGTTACCACGTAGGTAAATTGTATGTGTTACCGCGTAGGTAAAGTATATAAGTTATGTAAACTTAATCATATTTAAAAAACACATAATTTATAAGAAATATATGAATGGCGCGGGCTCGTAGGCCCGCGATATTTTATTAATACTTGCAAGTTTTTTATTTAAAGAAAGGAACATTCCAAACATAAAAAATACATGAACATTTAAAGGGCGCTTACTAATAGCGAGGAGTCCATGCGTAGGCCGTGGCCTGTTAAAGGTGGCACCGCTTGAGGTTGTAGATGTTCCCTGTGCGGGGTAGTTCCCGCGCGTCTTGATGCGGATATATAATCCGTCAATCCGTCTTTTGGAGAGGACCTAAAATATGAATAAGATAGGCGCGACAAGATATTTCGGACGTACCGAAAGTATAAATAAGATAAGCGCGACGAGATGAGCGCGACATAATATGGCTAAAATCTTTTTATTTAAAAGAAACAATATTGGTAACATCTTGTTACCAATTTAAAAAAAAAAGATATGTAATCTTTATTTCATGGAAAAAATAGTGGTAATATCCTGTTACCAATTGAAAAAGATATGTAAAATCTCTTTATATCCGGAGATATTTGGGAGAATCGCATGAAGTTTATTGTTTTGGTAAAACAATTTGTTACACCTAATAGAATGTGCAGTATGTAAAAGACAAAATGTTTATGTTATTGATTTGTTGGGCGCGACATAATTTGTTGGGCGCGACATAATTTGTTGGGCGTACCAAAAATATATAAATAAGATGGGCGCGATTGTGAATTCTAATATTCGGATAATTTGTTGGGAAATCAGTTTTTCTTTTAAAGACGCATGACAAAATGCGTTAATCGAAAAGCAAAAATAATAAGAAAGGTTTTAGAGTTACCGACTTTTGGTTGATTTTTGCTTTTTGATAATATGAGAGCACGAAACATAGTTTATTCATGTCCCACGGATGGCGCCAATCTGTTGATACAAAAGTTGGATGTACCTAGATCAGGCCCGAATTAGGTATAATTCGGGTTGCTTGGCTCCGGCTCTTGCACCAAGTGAATCATGATGTATGAGACCTGCGCACTAAGAGAGAAAGCACCGTTAGGCTTACCGTGGGATTGTCTCCCACGATTAGACTCCGAGCTGTGAGGTAAGTTAATTTTTGGTTTTTGGTTATAATCGGTGATTATCGGTGTGGAGAGTGTTTAGGGTTCTTAGAGCGTAGAACCTCCCTGTGAATGGAAGACGAGGGTCTCCTTATATAGGGTAATACCGAAGACCTTTGTGTCTAATTTAATAAAGATATACATTAATTACCTCATGAGTAACGATCATATTAATTATGGGATAAGTAACAGTCATATTAATTATCTCATTAAATGGTCATAAGTAGAGTCAAAGTATGACTTCTTGGTTAACGACAGCGCATGCTGGCGCTATGTTCTAGCGACCCGCGGCCCAGACGTGGTCCGTGACCACGACCCGCTGGCCCAGTAGCGATAGTAAATGGATTGGCCCATATTCGTAGAAATGGGTCGGGACATACTATGGGTCAACAAATTCTATTACTTTTTTCTTGTTTTTTTTTCTAAAAGGGATGGGGAAAGTAAATCTAAAATAGTTTCGCATTTCTCATCGAAAAAAAAATCATATTGAAAAAGCTCCTAACCTATGCCTTTCCTACATAAAGTCACGTATTGTAAGTGATCTCAACCTGTCTGGAGCAAGCCTCCCATAAAGGCAAGTGAAGTTGGTGAGCCGTATGGTGGGCTAGGATCTCTCGTTGTTCGTAAAAGACCCAGTTGTTAGTCAGTACCCTCTTGGTTTCGGGGGTGGACCCTTTCACCCTATTCTATTATTTGAGCTCAGTGAAAAACATGTTATTTGATACACTTTAGACTTTTAGGTGCAGTGAGAAACCAACGACATGCCGTTGGTACTCTACATCAACGTCAACTTAACATCCTTTCAATAACACCTCAATAACTAAAATTTTCTCCTTAACAAAAATACCAATAACACTCACAAAAACCCGCAAAAAATATTCCAAAGGGTAGACGTGTTTGTCCGTCTTTAAGATGAAGGACGTTTCGTGCCATAGTCTTTGCGCGACATTTTATACGTCATTTTGCGCTGAGAACAGTTTAGTCCTTCTTTTGCGTGGACGCTCCGTCCGTCTTTAAAAGGGGGACATTTTCGTCCGTCTTTAAGAGTGCGGATTTTCGTCCTTCTGCGCGACATTTAAAATCCGTCTTGCGCGGACGTGTTTTGTCCCGCTTGCGAGCACAGACGTCGTCCGTCTTTAAAAGGTGGACGTTTGCGTCCGGCTTTAAAGATGCGACGTTCGTCCTCTTGCGCGGACATTTATAAATCCGTCTTGCGCGGACTTGTTGTCCGTCTTCTTGCCGCGGATATGTCATCCGTCTTTGAGCCGGATATGCCATCCGTCGTGCCAGGATATGTTATCCGTCGTGCGCGGAAAATATATCCGTCATGCGCGGATATGTCATACGTCTTAGTAGTTATGCGAATACAAGATATATCTTGTGTGCGCGTGTATGGGTTGACATTACAATTACATGCGGCGTACCGCAATATACCATATCTAGAAGTCAATTGTTTTAACTCCGAAGTTTGTTAAACATGCACTTGCGTAAACTGCGCGCCTGTCTGAGACGCGCGTAGACCTTACTCCACCGACTTGAAAGAATGGTGTTTAACAAGGATAACGTGAACCCGATGTTAAGTGGGTTTTGCAACCCTCTTACTCAACGAGCTAATTAGTAGTTCACACATCAAGTTCTTTTCTTTCTCGTGGGAGCTTATAGAGCATGCACGCCACGTAGGCAAAGTTACCTCTAGGTAAATTTGTATGTGTTACCGCGTAGGAAAAGTAATTTAAGTTTATTCAACTTAATCATATTTAAAAAACACACATAATTTATAAAGAAATATATGAATGGCGCCGCGAGCTAGCGAGGCACCGCGATATTTTTATGAATAACTTGCAAGGTTTTTATTTAAAAAAAGGAACATTCCAAACATAAAAAATACAATGAACATTTAAAAGGGCGCTTACTAATAGCGAGGAGTCCATGCGTAGGCCGTGGCCTTTTAAAGGTGGCACCGCTTGAGGTTGTAAGAGTGTTTCCCTGTGCGGGGTAAGATCCCGCGCGTCTTGATCGGATATAAATCCGTCAATCCGTCCTTTTGGAGAGGACCTAAACTATGAATAAGATAGACGCGACAAAGATATTTCGGACGTACCACAAGTATAAATAAGATAAGCCACGAATGAGCGCGACATAAGATGGGCTAAGAATCTTTTATTTTAAAAGAAACAATATTGATAAACATCTTGTTACTATTTAAAAAAAAAGATAGGTAATCTTTATTTCATGGAAAAAATATGGTAATATCCTGTTATCAATTGAAAAAGAATATAAAAATCTCTTTATATCCGGAGATATTTGAGAAAATCGCATGAAGTTTATTGTTTTGGTAAAACAATTTGTTACACCTAATAGAATGTGCAGTATGTAAAAGACAAAAATGTTTATGTTATTGATTTGTTGGGCGCGACATTTAAAAAAAAAATTTTTTTTTTTTTTGTTTTGTGCGCGGACATAATTTGTAGGGACGTACAAACCAAAATATATAAAAAAGATGGGAGGCGCGATGTGAATTCTAATATTCGGAAATTTGTTGGAAATCCAGTTTTTTTCTTTTAAAGACCATGACAAAATGCGTTAATCGAAAAGCAAAAATAATAAGAAATGTTTTAACTACCCGACTTCTTGTTGACTTTTTGCTTTTTGATAAGATGAGAGCAACAAACATATGTATATTTCATGTCCCACGGATGGCGCCAATCTTGATACAAAAGTTGGAATGTACCTAGATCAGGCCCGAATTAGGTATATTTCGGTTCTTGCTCCGGCTCTTGCAACCAAGGGAATCATGAATATGAGAACTTGCGTACTAAAGAGAAAGCACCGTTACGTCCCGTGGATTGTCTCACCACGATTAGACTCCGGCGTGAGAGTAAGTAATCGGTTTATGGTTATAATCGGTGATTATCGGTGTGGAGAGTGTTAGGTTTCTAGAGCGTAGAACATACCTGTGAATGGAAGACGAGGGTCTCCTTATATAGGGGTAAAACCCTAAGACCTTCGTGTCCATAATAATAAAACCGATATACATTTATTTACCTCATAAGTAACATCATATTAATTAGGGATAAAAGTAACAGTCATATTAATTATCTCATAAATGGTCATAAGTAAAGTCAAAGTATACTTTCTTGGTTAACGACAGCGCATGCTGGCAGCTATGTTCTAAAGCGACCCGCGCCCACCGTGGTTCCACCTAGACCACGACCGCTGGCCCAGTACGATAGTTAAATGGATTTGGCCCATATTCGTAGAAATGGGTCCAGTGGACATACTATGGTTTCCACAAATTCTATTTCTTTTTTCCTGGTTTTTTTTCTAAAAGGATGGGGAAAGTAAATCTAAAATAGTTTCGCATTTCCTCATCGAAAAAAAAATCATATTGAAAAAGCTCCGAACCTAAAAGCCCTTTCCTACATAAATCACGTATTGTAAGCTAACCTGTCTGGAGCAAGCCTTCCATAAAGCAAATGAAGTTGGGTGAGTCCGTATGTGTCCCCACCTCACCCACCCCCCCCCCCCCGGGCTAGGATCTCTCGTTGTTCGTAAAAGACCCAGTTGTTAGTCAGTACCCTCTTGGTTTCGGGGGTGGACCCTTTCACCCTATTCTATTATTTGAGCTCAGTGACAAACATGTTATTTGATACACTTTAGACTTTTAGGTGCAGTGAGAAACCAACGACATCCTTGGTACTACTAGCATCACGTCAACATAACTTAACGATCCTTTCAATAACACCAAATCAATAATACTAAAATTTTCTCCTTACCAAAAATACCAATAACACTCACAAAAACCCGCAAAAAATATTCCACTCACTCGAAAAAAACGAAAATAACACACAAAAAATGGTGCGGTTTGGCACGTCATTGGTTATCTGTTTGTATATATGAAAAATTTTATAATATTTAATAAAAATTGATGTATGTTTAATATTTACCCAAAATATACTAATGACTCCAATGCTTCTTGCTAACCAATGATTAATGACATGTTGTATTACTACTACTTGTTATGACTTTCCTCTTCCATCATTCTTTTCCATATTATGTTATTGGGTAAAAGCTTAGATTAACCAACGTACTTACGCTTTTTGTCCCATTTACCCTTTACTCTTTATTCTTAGATTGAACCATATTCTTTTGAATTTTGTTCTGTTATGAGCTATGGTAAGTTGTAACCTGTTGACTGGTAAAACAAAATCTTGCTTTGACTTTTTAGTGACCCAGTGCAATGCAACATAGATAGGACTAACTACCAATCCCATTGACAATCATCCCTACCCGTGTTTTCCTTGCCAGTCACAATTTGGTTCGTCAAAGTCTCGGTGACACACGTATTTTTGATAATTTTTTTCCAACCAGCATTTTTTCGATCACTTCTCCGCCACAACATCTATGTATTTCTAACAAACTAAAACCCCACACAAATAACAATTATATAAAGCCATCAAGATCTTCTATTGCCATGACTCCCAGTAGCCAACTAATACACCAAATCGCATCCTTGTAACACAGAATATGCAAATCCAATCACATTCACATCCATACGATACCTACAAAAACCACACAAACATTAAACATAAACACATAACCAAACAAAACCATTAATAAAACCCAAATAATCACCTAAACTCCTTATATCGATAAAACGAATCAAGCGCCCATCCTTTACTCTTATCCGTAGCCATCACCGACAACGAAACCACACAAAACAAAACTTCTAAAACCCGAAAACCTAACGCAAACTTCTTCATCCACCATTCTTTCCCCGTGGATCTCACCCTCCTCCGTTGACCATAACCACCACCTCCACCAACAACCACCACGACAACGTCCAACATACCCACTTTCACAGCCTTAATCAAGTTTTTCTTGAGGGCACAAGACTCTCTCTGACATACTGTTGAACCACCTGGACTGGGTGGTGGTGTGATGACGTCCTCTCGAAAAAAAAGTAGATCTGAAATTACTTGTAGTTTGTGTTCGGATTGATTCACACATAAACACAAAGTAGATCTGAAATTATTTAAGGGATCCCTGAACACCAAAAAAAAATAAAAAAAAACATTTTGATTTTCCCGTCAAAAACGTGATCAAATTTGTGTGTGTAATTTTGATTCATGCGTAGTTTGTGTGTGTTTAGAGATAATGAAAATATAGTCCATGTTTTGGTTTATCATAATTACTTAATTATAAAAATAATATAAGAAGAATGAGGTGATTTTTGAGGTTGAACTTTTGAGATGGGGATGTAAAATTAAAGGATATGAATTGGGATCTGGAAAATAAAAGAAAAAGTTATGACAACTGAATGCCATGTGACTTCCACACATGTTTTTGGGTTAAAAATACCCGGTTTTAGAAACAATCATACCGACTTACGTGGAAAAATTCTCCACGTGTCGCTGACGTGGACATCATCCGGTCATGTGGTTAAATATGAAATATGGCAACAAGTTATAGGGTTAAATACACTAATAATATAGTAAAGGGTTCAATCCGGGACAAAAAAACGTAAGTACGTTGGTAATCAATAAGCTTTTAACCCTATTTTATTAATACTAACTAATACCTTGTTAAGGAGACTTCTCCTTTCATTCATTCTTTTCATATTAGCAAACATAAGACCATTGAAATTTTTTCTGTTAATAAGTAGCTAAGTAATATATTTAAAAACAAACATAACTCGTGCATATAAAAACAAACTATTATCGCTGCATGATGCGACTAGTGTATGATAGCGTTGAATTGTGTGTGCATGTTCACATTTCCATTTAGGGTTATCTCAAATTAATTGTCCACTTCTAAAAATAAATAACGAAGTTAGTTTGAGTTTACCATATTACCCTCACTTTAAGCTATTATTACAAATATTTAAGAAGTTTTAAACTAATTAGTTAAGGTTAAAATTGTCTTTCTACAAAAATTAATAAAGAAAAGTTCTAATAATAATGTTTTTCTTAAACAGATTTTTTTTTATCGATTAACACTTATTTGAAACAAAGAAAGTATTAAATAAGGGTAGGCATTTAACTCTTTCTAATAGTATACTTCAAAGTTGTCAAGATGAGGATCCTATTCAGGATCGTTTTTGTCTTTGCAATACCGAGATCGAAGATCGGATCGGATCGGGATTCTAAGATCCTACTATAATGTCGTTTTCTTAATAGTCTTTGTAGGACTATACATATTTGCAAATTATTATATATCATAAACATAGAATTATATCAATATATCATAGAAATGTTGTTACAAATTATGATTATAAAAAGTTTAAGAAGATTAACATGCTATTTTTTTAATTGTAAAAAACACAATCTATAAATTTGTAGTTTTTTAGTTTGTGGTTCGAGAAATGTAAGATCGGATCCTATCAGATCTTAAGATCTTATGGTCAAGATCGGGATCCTATAAGATCTTACGCTTGCAAAGATCATATGTAAGATCCGGATCGTTTTTGCTTTGCGATATCGTAAAATCATAAGATCCTAAGATTAGGATCGAAATCTTAACAACTATGGTATACTTATTGACTCTAAAGAAAATGAATACAAGTAAGTCCATTTTCTTATAAGCGGGCCAAGGGTCGTTGGACTTGACGACAGAAGGTGTTGCTTATTCAAAATATATTATGCGTTTTGAAAACGGATAATTAAATAATCAGCAGTTACAAAACGTGGTTTTGAAAAATGGTGTTTGGATTTGATTATGTTGTTTGATATCGGAATAATCAGATAATCAAATTTTTAGTGTTTGACAAATAAAAAGATTATTGATGAAATAGAAAATGTAAATGAACCAAAAATGACATTCTATATATTATTTTGAGTATAATATCAACAGAACTATAAAACTACTTGTAAGCTGAGCAATATTAGTTTTTTAAGTTGATTTGTGATAAAATAAACATGGTTGATTAGTTGTTATATACACTCTCAAACATAAAACGTAATTCTATTCTAATTACTCATATATACAATTCTCAAATGTCTGACTGACATTTGACCTGTGGCACTGTAGCAGCTACATGCGTGCTTACATAAAGTGCTACATACTAAAGGCCAAAATTTTAGCCCAAAAATACGGCCCAAAGTTAAAAAAAAAAATTTACAAAACGGACCCTCGACTTTTAATTGTTTACGACTTTTTTACATAATTTTTCTCAAATGTCTGACTGACATTAAAAATCGGCCCAAAGTAAAAAAAAAAAAAATTTACAAAACGGACCCTCAACTTTTAATTGTTTACGACTTTTTTACATAAATTTTTAAAAAATTAAAATAAAAGACCTCGGTCAAGTTCTTTAATTTCCCCCCGAAACGACCCGCCGCAACGCGCGGTTAAATTCCATTCGTTTACATTTTCTTCTTTTAATGGGCCTAGATAGGAAACTCGGCATAAAACATTTGGCTTGAATGGAAACAAAAACTTTGCACATAACAATAACATTGGAATTTAACCCGCGCGTTGCCCGGAGTTAATTTTTGGCATGTTGTTGTGCCATATTTCGGTTTGGATATATCAATATCGTTCTCATTTTATTCGTAGGTTCAGAAGCATTCTATCCGTAAATTTTTTATTTAAAAAATTTATGTAAAAGAATTTGCGAATAAAAGAAAAACTTAGGAGCCTTTTTTATTTTATTTTTTTAAAATTATAAAAAGTCGTAAACATTAAAAGTTGAGGGTCTTTTTGTATTTTTTTTTTTTATTAGTTTTGGCCCAATTTAGGGCTATTTTTGGGCCAGTACAGTATATTTTCTATTTTAAAAAATTTATGTAAAAAATTTCGAATACAAGACAATCTGAGGGGATTTTTATTATTTTTAAAAATTTATGTA
Organism: Tanacetum coccineum; assembly: GCA_026074375.1. Lineage (NCBI taxonomy): Eukaryota > Viridiplantae > Streptophyta > Magnoliopsida > Asterales > Asteraceae > Tanacetum > Tanacetum coccineum. The sequence goes on from BQNB010031130.1 coordinate 21,383, forward strand.
AAAAAAAGTCGAAAAAAAAAAACCCCAAGTTAAAAGTTGAGGGTCCGTTTTATAAAAAAAAATAAAAAATTAGTTTGGCCAAATTTTTGGGCTAAGTTTATTTTTTTAAAATTATGTAAAAAAAAATCGTAAACAGTTTAAAAGTTGAGGTTTGCCGTTTTGAATTTTTTTTTTTTTTTTTTTTTTTTCCAAAATTTGGGCTGTTTTTGGGCCGGGTACTGTAACACTGTAGCAGCACTGTAGCTGCTACAGTGCCACCCACCGACCATTTGAGAAAATTGTAATATATTGTAATTAGGGTATATGTTTCTTTAGTCAGCCGCTGTCATCAAGCAACTTTCTATTTTTCTTCTTCGTCTTTTGTTTAAACAAAAATGTCTCCCAGTAACAGTGACAATCTTCAATGGATTATCATAAGATAGGGCAACTTATGAAGTTATAAACATAAGAGGAGTCTGCAACATTTGTTTACTCGTGAAGCACCAATGATTGTAGGTGATATTTGTGGGTATCATGGTAATTTTGGCCTCAAATCAGAATCACGTTTTCTGGCAGTAGGGAGGGAGTTACTTTTTCAAAACTGCGTTTTGACCACTTGAAAACGAGAAAATCACTATCTTCCTCCTTTTTACCCAAACACTCATTTTGGATTATTAACGTTTTTAAAACGTGATAAGTAGATAATTTGTTTAATATCGCAATCCCAAACACCCCCTTATTATCATTCGCACAAAGAAATTTTTGATAAAACCCAAATAACTGGTTGTCAGTGTACCAAAATTTTGTGTTAAAAAGAAAGAATTTAAGTGTTAATTATAATGATAGTATTTTTTTTATAAAAATTAAAAGAAAAAAGGTTAAAAACGCATGTATAACGCACATGCTCCGTATACTAAGCACATCTAAATTCATGGTTCTCCATTCAGTTTTCAATAATACAAACTACAAAATCTATAACTAGCAAGGCCGGCCCACAAGTCAAGCAAAGTAGCAGCCAAGAATAAAATAATGGCTTATACATACCCCCTTTAAAATACCTCTTTGTTTTTTCGGGTTCTTTTATCTTTTTTATTTTTAATTTTTTTTTTATAATTTTGTTTATATTATAAAACTGTGAAACTGAAAGTGCGGAATAAAAATTATAAAGTTTAACAAGTCAAAAACATGAAACTGTCAAAAAATACGAAACATAACCTGATATAAAACTGCGTTATATTGTAAAAAGAGGTACAAAAGAATTTTTTGTACATTTTTGATACTTTTGAGTAGAGGTGGCAAAATGGGCGGACGAGCCCCCGGGTTCGAGAGCGACTGGGCCAAACGGCAACAAGGGCCAAACGAGCGCGGGCCAAAAGAGAGCTTTTAAAAACATGGGTCTAATGGGCGCGGGCCAAACGGCAACGAGTCAAACGTCACAGGGTCCAAACGCAACGATCCAAATATTTTCTGACTTAAAGAACGTTTACACACTTTTCTACGTTTTCTACGTTCTTGTACATTTTAAGCGTCTTCGTACGGTTTCACACACCTTTGCACGTTTTTCTATTTTTTCGCTTGCTTTCGCACGTTTTCGCTCATTATCGTATGTTTTCGTCCGTTTTTACGTTTTCGTCGGATTTTTTATGTTTTCGTCCTTTTTTACGTTTTCGTCATTTTTTACGTTTTCGTCCGTTTTTTTACGTTTTCGTTCGTTTATTTTTAGCAGTATCGCCGTTTTTTAGTATACGTTCCGTTTCGTTTTTTACGGTTCCGTCCGTTTTTACGTTCTCATCACGTCCGTTTTTTTACGTTTTCGTGTTTTTTTACGTTTTCCTCCGTTTTTTACGTTTTTTTACGTTTCGTCCGTTTTTTTACGTTTTTCGTTCCGTTTTTTACGTTTTCGTCTGTTTTTTTTTACGTTTTCGTCCGTTTTTTATGTTTTCGTTCGTTTTTTTACATTTTCATACGTTTGTTTATGTTTTCGTCCGTTTGTTTATGTTTTCGTCCGATTGTTTTAACGATTACTCCGTTTTTACGTTTTTCGTTCTGTTATTTTAACTTATTCGTCCGTTTTTTATAATTTTCGTCGTTATTTTAACTTTTCGTCTTATTATTACGTATTTAAGAAAACGTAAAAAAACGACGAAAACGTAAAAAATGGACGTAACGTAAAAAAAACAGGCGATAACGTAAATAAACAAAAATAACAGACGATAACGTAAAAAAACAGACGAAACGTAAAAAACGGACGAAAACGTAAAAAACGGACGAAAACGTAAAAAAACAGACGAAAACGTAAAAAACGGACGAAAACGTAAAAAACGACGAAACGTAAAAAAACGTAAAAAACGGACGAAAACGTAAAAAAACGAACGAAAACGTAAAAAAACGGACGAGAACGTAAAAAACGGACGAAAACGTAAAAAAAACAGACGAAAACGTAAAAAACTAACGAAATCGTAAAAAAACGGACGAAAACGTAAAAAAACGGACGAAAACGTAAAAAACGGACGAAAACGTAAAAAAAGACGAAAACATAAAAAATCCGACGAAAACGTAAAAAAACGGACGAAAACATACGATAATGAGCGAAAACGTGCGAAAGCAAGCGAAAAAATAGAAAAACGTGCAAAGGTGTGTGAAACCGTACGAAGACGCTTAAAATGTACAAGAACGTAGAAAACGTAGAAAAAGTGTGAAAACGTTCTTAAACGTAGAAAATTTTTGGACTCGTTGCCCGTTTGACCCGTGACCGTTTGACCCGTTGCCCGTTTGGCCCGCGCCCATTTGACCCATGTTTTAAAAAGCACTCGTTTGGCCCGCGCCCGTTTGGCCGTTCCCGTTAGCCCGTCGCCCAAAAAAAAAAAAAAAAAAAAAAAAAAAAACAAAAAAAAAAAAAAAAAAAGGGATAAAAAAAAAAAAAAAAAAAAAAAAAAAAAAAAATAATAAAAAAAAAAAAAAAAAAAAAAAAAAACACCCAAACGTGCCTCCCCCCCCCCCCACCCCCCCACCCCTCCCCCCCATCCCCCGCCCCCCCCCCCTCCCGATCCGCCCATTTTGCCACCTCTACTCAAAAGTATCAAAAATGTACAAAAAATTCTTTTGTACCTCTTTTTACAAAATAACGCAGTTTTATATCAGGTTATGTTTCGTATTTTTTTTACAGTTTCATGTTTTTGACTTGTTAAACTTTATAATTTTTATTTCGCACTTTTTCACAGTTTTATAATATAAACAAAATTATAAAAAAAAAATTAAAAATTAAAAAGATAAAAAAACCCAAAAAAACAAAGAGGTATTTTAAAGGGGGTATGTATAAGCCATTATTTTATTCTTGGCTGCTACTTTGCTTGACTTGTGGGCCGGCCTTGCTAGTTATAGATTTTGTAGTTTGTATTATTGAAAACTGAATGGAGAACCATGAATTTAGACGTGCTTTAGTATACCGGGCATGTGCCGTTATACACATGCTTTTAACCTTTTTTCTTTTAATTTTTATAAAAAAAATACTATCATTATAATTAACACTTAAATTCTTTCTTTTTAACACAAAATTTTGGTACACTGACAACCAGTTATTTGGGTTTTATCAAAAATTATCTTTGTGCGAATATAAATAAGGGGTGTTTGGGATTACGATATTAAACAGATTATCTACTTATCACGTTTTAAAAACGCTAATAATCCAAAATGAGTGTTTGGGTAAAAAGAGAGAAGAAGTGATTTTCTGCGTTTTCAAGTGGTCAAAACGCAGTTTTGAAAAAGTAATTCCCTCCCTACTGCCAGAAAACGTGATTCTGATTTGAGGCCAAAATTACCATGATACCCACAAATATCACCTACAATCATTGGTGCTTCACGAGTAAACAAATGTTGCAGACTCCTCTTATGTTTATAACTTCATAAGTTGCCCTATCGTTATCCGATTATCACATGAAGATTGTCACTGCTGTACTGGGAGACATTTGTTAAACAAAGAAGAAGAAGAAAAGATAGAAAGTTGCTTGATGACAGCGGCTGACTAAAGAAACATATACCCTAATTACCCTATATTACATTTCTCAAATGGTCGGTGGGTGGCACTGTAGCAGCTACAGTGCTGCTACAGTGTTACAGTACCCGGCCCAAAAACAGCCCAAATTTTGGGAAAAAAAAAAAAAAAAAAAAAAAATTCAAAACGGACCCTCAACTTTTAACTGTTTACGATTTTTTTACATAAATTTTAAAAAAATAAAACTAGCCCAAAATTTGGCCCAAACTAATTTTTTATTTTTTTTTATAAAACGGACCCTCAACTTTTAACTGTTTACGACTTTTTTACATAAATTTTTAAAAAATAAAATAAAAAACATCCCCTCAGTTTCTTTATTCGCAACTTTTTTACATAAATTTTTTAAATAAAAAATATACTGTACCGGCCCAAAAACTAGCCCAAAATTGGGCCAAAACTAAAAAAAAAATTACAAAACGGACCCTCAACTTTTAACTGTTTACGACTTTTTTACATAAATTTTTAAAAAATAAAATAAAAAAGGCTCCTCAAGTTTCTTTTATTCACATTTTTACAAAAATTTTTAAATAAAAATAGACACAGAAATGCTTCTGAACCACGAATAAAAGTGACAATATTGAATTACCAACCGAAACTTGCACAACAACAATGCAAAAAACTTAACTCCCGCGGCAACGCGCGGGTTAAATTACAACTCGTTATTGTTATGTAGCAAAAGTTTTGTTTCCCGATAAAGCCCAAGCATTTATGAAGAGTTTCGCTATCCTAGGCCATATAAAAGAAAAAATGTAACGAATGAATATTAAACCCGCGCGTTTGCCGCGGGGGGCGAAAAAAAAGAAAACGTGAGAGGTCTTTTTTATTTTATTTTTTAAAAATTATAAAAAAGACGTAAACAATTAAAAGTTGAGGTCCTTTTGTTAAATTTTTTTTTTAACGTTGGAGCCGATTGTTAAGCAGTCAGACATTTTGAGAAAAATAATGTAAAAAAGTCGGAAACAATTAAAAGATGAGGGTCCGTTTGTAATTTTTTTTACGTTGGCCGATTTTTTGGGCTAAAATTTTGGCCCAGTACTGTAGCACTGTAGCAAGCACTGTAGCTGCTACAGTGCCACAGGTCAAATGTCAGTCAGACATTTGAGAATTGTATATATGAGTAATAGAATAGAATTACGTTTTATGTTTTGAGTGTATAATAACAACTAATCAACCATGTTTATTTTATCACAAATCAACTTAAAAATAAATATTGCTCAGCCTTACAAGTAGTTTATAGTTTGTTGATATTATACTCAAAATAATATATAGAATGTCATTTTTGGTCATTTTACATTTTATGTCATCAAATAATCTAATTTGTCAAACACTAAAAATTTGATTATCTGATTATTCCGATATCAAACAACATAATCAAATCCAAACACCATTTTTCAAAACCACGTTTTGTAACTGCTGATTATTTAATTATCCGTTTTCAAAACGCATAATATATTTTGAATAAGCAACACCTTCTGTCGTCAAGTCCAACGACCCGCGCACGATTATTAAGAAAAGTGACATCTTGTATCATTTTTTAGAGTCAATAAGTATACCATAGTTGTTAAGATTTCGATCCTAATCTTAGGATCTTATGATTTTACGATATCGCAAAGCAATAAAAACATCCGATCTTACATATTAAATAAAAAAATAAAAAAAAAAAAAAAAAACAAAAAAAAAAAAAAAAAAAAAAAAAAAAAATAAAAAAAGAAAAAATAACAAATTATTAAAAAAATGATCTTTTCAAGCTTAAGATCTTATAGGATCCCCGATCTTGACCATAAGATCTTAAAACTGATAGGGATCCATCTTACATTTTTCTCGAACCACACAACAAAAAAAAACACAAATTTATAGATTGTGTTTTTTTACAATTAAAAAAATAGCATGTTAAATCTTCTTAAACTTTTTATAATCATAATTTGTAACAACATTTCTATGATATATTGATATAATTCTATGTTTATGATATATAATAATTTGCAAATATGTATAGTCCTACAAAGACTATTAAGAAAACGACATTATAGTAGGATCTTAGAATCCCGATCGATTCCGATCTCGATCTCGTATTGCAAATGACAAAAACGATCCTAATAGGATCCTGATCTGACAACTTTGAATATACTAATTTAGAAAAGTTAAATGCCTCCCCTTTATGTAATACTTCTTGTTTCAAATAAGTGTTAATCGTTAAAAAAAAATCTTTTAGAAAAACATTATTATTAGAACTTTTCTTTATTAATTTTTGTAGAAAGACAATTTTAACCTTAACTAATTAGTTTAAAACTTCTTAAATATTTGTAATAATAGCTTAAAGTGAGGGTAATATGGTAAACTCAAACTAACTTCGTTATTTATTTTTAGAAGTGGATACAATAATTTGAGATAACCCTAAATGGAAATGTGAAATGCACACACAATCAACGCTATGCATAACTTCCGCCATCATGCGCGAATAATAGTTTGTTTTTAATATGCACGAGTAATAGTTTGTTTTTAAATAAATTACTAGTAATTATTAACACGAAAATTTCAAGGTCTTATGTTTGCTAATATGAAAAGAATGATGAAAGAGAAAGTCATACAAGTATAGTAAAAACCATAGGTAAAAAAGCTATAGATTACCAACGAACTACGTTTTTGTCCGGATTGAACCCGTTTACTAATTATTAGTGTATTAACCCTATAACTTGTGCCATATTTCATATTAACCACATGACCGAAGGATGTCCACGTCAGCGACACGTGGAGAATTTTTCCACGTAAGTCGGTATGATTGTTTCTAAAACCGGGTATTTTTAACCCAAAAACATGTGTGGAAGTCACATGCATCTCAGTTGTCTAACTTTTTCTTTATTTCTCCCCAGATCCACATCTCATATCCTTAAATTTACATCCCCATCTCCAAAAGTTCAAACCTCAAAAATCACACATTCTTCTTATCATTATTTTTATAATTAAAGATAATTACTGATAAACCAAACCACTGGATCATATTTTCATATCTCTAAAACACACACCAAATACGCATGAATCAAATACACACACAAATATGATCTGGTTTTTGACGGGTTTGTGTTCAGGGATCCCTTAAATAATTTCAGATCTACTTTGTGTTTATGTGTGAATCAATCCGAACACAAACTACAAGTAATTTCATATCTACTTTTTTTCGAGTGACGTCATCACCACCACCACCAGTCCATGTGGTCAACAGGTATGTCAGAGAAGAGTCTGTGCCCATCAAGAAAACTGATAAGGCTGCTGAAGATGGGTATGTTGGACGGTTGCCCGAGGTGGTTGTTGGTGGTGGTGGTGGTTATGGTCAACGGAGGAGGGTGAGATCCACGGGGAAAGAAGGGTGGATGAAGAAGTTTGCGTTAGGTTTTCGGGTTTTAGAAGTTTTGTTTTGTGTGGTTTCGTGTCGGGAATGGCTTCGATTAAGTAAAGGATGGCGCTTGATTTCGTTTTTATCGCTATACAGTTTGGGAGGTGATTAATTTGGTTTTTCTTAATGGTTAGTTTGGTTATGTGTTTTATGTTTAATGTTTGTGTGGGTGTTTGTAGGTATCGTATGGATGTGAATGTGATTGGATTTGCATATTCTGTGTTACAAGGATGCATTGGTGTATTAGTTGGCTACTGGGAGTCATGGCAATAGAAGATCTTGATGGCTTTATATAATTGTTATTTGTGTGGGGTTTTAGTTTGTTAGAAATACATAGATGTTGTGGCGGAGAAGTGATCAAAAAAATGCTGGTTGGAAAAAAATTATCAAAAAATACGGTGGTCACCGAAGACTTTGACGAACCAAATTTGATTGGCAAAACACGGTAAGGATATTGTCAATGGGAATTTGTAAATTTAGTCCAATCTATGTGGCATGCCATGTCACCAAAAGTCAAAGCAAGATTTTAGTTTTACCAGTCAAACAGGTTACAACTTACCATAGCTCATAACAGAACAAAATTCAAAAGATTATGGTTCAATCTAATAATAAAAGAGTAAAGGGTTCAATCCGGGACAAAAGCGTAAGTACGTTGGTAATCTATAGCTTTTACCCAATAACATAATATGAAAAGAATGATGAAAGAGAAAGTCATAACAAGTAGTAGTAATAACATGTCATAATCCATTGGTTAGCAAGATGCATGGTGTCATTAGTATATTTTGGTACAAACAGATAACCAATGACGTGCCAAACCGCACCATTTTTTGTGTGTTATTTTCGTTTTTTCGAGTGAGGTGGGAATATTTTTTGGTCGGGTTTTGTTGTGGATTGATATTGGTATATTTGTTAAGGAGAAAATTTTAGTTATTGAGGTGTTATTGAAAGGATGTTAAGTTGACGTTGATGTAGAGTACCAACGGCATGTCGTTGGTTTCTCACTGCACCTAAAAGTCTAAAGTGTATCAAATAACATGTTTGTCACTGAGCTCAAATAATAGAATAGGGTGAAAGGGTCCACCCCCGAAACCAAGAGGGTACTGACTAACAACTGGGTCTTTTACGAACAACGAGAGATCCTAGCCCACCATACGACTCACCAACTTCATTTGCCTTTATGGGAGGCTTGCTCCAGACAGGTTACTTACAATACGTGACTTTATGTAGGAAAGGCGTAGGTTAGGAGCTTTTTCAATATGATTTTTTTTTCGATGAGAAATGCGAAACTATTTTAGATTTACTTTCCCCATCCCTTTTAGAAAAAAAAACAAGAAAAAAGTAATAGAATTTGTTGACCCATAGTATGTCCCGACCCATTTCTACGAATATGGGCCAATCCATTTACTATCGCTACTGGGCCAGCGGGTCGTGGTCACGGACCACGTCTGGGCCGCGGGTCGCTAGAACATAGCGCCAGCATGCGCTGTCGTTAACCAAGGAGTCATACTTTGACTCTACTTATGACCATTTAATGAGATAATTAATATGACTGTTACTTATCCCATAATTAATATGATCGTTACTTATGAGGTAATTAATGTATATCGGTTAATTAATTAAGACACGAAAGGTCTAGGGTTTTACCTCCTATGATAAGAGAGAACCCTCGTCTTCCATTCACAGTATGTTCTACGCTCTACAGACCCTAAACACTCTCCCACACCGATAATCACCGACTATAACCAAAACCGATTACTTACTCTCACGCCGATTAATCGTGGAGAGACATCCCACGTTAAGCCTAAACTCTTTCTCTCTAGTGCCAAGTCACATACATCAGATTCACTTGGTGCAAGAGCCGGAGCCAAGCAACCCGAATTATACCTAATTCGGGCCTGATCTAGGTACATCCAACTTTTGTATCACAGAATTGGCGCCATCCGTGGAACCATGAAATACACGATGTTTCGTGCTCGTCATATTATCAAAAGCAAAAATCAATCCAAAGTTCGGTAACTCTAAAACATTTCTTATTATTTTTGCTTTTCGATTAACGCATTTTGTCATGCGTCTTTAAAAGAAAAACTGATTTCCCAACAAATTATCCGAATATTAGAATTCACAATCGCGCCCATCTTATTTATATATTTTTGGTACGCCCAACAAATTATGTCGCGCCCACAAATGAATTCGCGCCCAACTAATGCAATAACATAAACATTTTTGTCTTTTTACATACTGCACATTCTATTAGGTGTAACAAATTGTTTTACCAAAACAATAAACTTCATGCGATTCTCCCAAATATCTCCGGATATAAAGAGATTTTACATATCTTTTTAAATTGGTAACAAGATATTACCACTATTTTTTCCATGAAATAAAGATTACATATCTTTTTTTTTAAATTGGTAACAAGATGTTACCAATATTGTTTCTTTTAAATAAAAAGATTTTAGCCATATTATGTCGCGCTCATCTCGTCGCGCTTATCTTATTTATACTTTCGGTACGTCCGAAATATCTTGTCGCGCCTATCTTATTCATATTTTAGGTCCTCTCCAAAAGACGGATTGACGGATTATATATCCGCATCAAGACGCGCGGGAACTACCCCGCACAGGGAACATCTACAACCTCAAGCGGTGCCACCTTTAAAAGGCCACGGCCTACGCATGGACTCCTCGCTATTAGTAAGCGCCCATTAAATGTTCATGTATTTTTTATGTTTGGAATGTTCCTTTCTTTAAATAAAAAAACTTGCAAGTATTAATAAATATTCGGCGGTGCCTAGCTAGCTCCGCGGCCCATTCATATATTTCTTATAAATTATGTGTTTTTTAAATATGATTAAGTTTACATAACTTATATACTTTACCTACGCGGTAACACATACAATTTACCTACTTGTAACTCTTGCCTACGTGGCGTGCATGCACCATAACTCCCACGAGAAGAAAATTGAGTGACCTACTAATTACTCGTTGAGTAAAGGTTGCAAACCCATCAACATCGGATCACGTATCCTTGTTAAACACCTTTCTCTCAAGACGTTGGAGTAAGTCTACGCGCGTCTCACGACAGGCGCGCAGTACCGCACACCGTGCATGTTTAACAACTTCGGAGTTAAAACAATTGACTTCTAGATATGGTATTGCGGTACGCCGCATGTAATGTTTAATGTCAACCATACCACGCGCACACAAGATATATCTTGTATTCGCATAACTACTAAGACGTATGACATATCCGCGCATGACGGATATATTTTCCGCGCACGACGGATAACATATCCTGGCACGACGGATGGCATATCCGCGCAAGACGGATGACATATCCGCGCAAGACGGACAACACGTCCGCGCAAGACGGATTAAATGTCCGCGCAAGACGGACGAAACGTCCGCACTCTTAAAGACGGACGAAACGACCCACAGCCATTTAAAGACTACGAACGTGTCCGCGCAAGACGGACAACACGTCCGCGCAAGACGGATTAAATGTCCGCGCAAGACGGACGAAACGTCCGCACTCTTAAAGACGGACGAAAACGTCCACCCTTTTAAAGACGGACGACGCGTCCACGCAAGACGGACAACACGTCCGCGCAAGACGGATTAAATGTCCGCGCAAGACGGACGAAACGTCCGCACTCTTAAAGACGGACGAAAACGTCCACCCTTTTAAAGACGGACGACGCGTCCACGCAAGACGGACAACACGCCCGCGCAATACGGATGAAATATCCGCGCAAATATATGGAGATCATCTCCACTCTTATGACTTCTTATCATCCTCTCTTAAGAGATGAACAAGAATGGTACCTGGCCAATGCTAGTGTTACCCCGACTATAGAAAAATTGTTCTTCTTACGGGGTCCTTACCGTGTCTGACACGGAACCCAAGCATATGACTCCCATCACCAAAACATATGTATATGGGTACGCCCATTGATGCACTATATAGCACGGTCTAAAGAACTTGTGTCTAGAAATATCCCTGCGCACAGACAAGTGGCTGCACAAGCAGTGCAACATACTAGACTGGGGACATGGTAACCGTATAGTATGGCCCGATTCTATTTATACGATAACGAGCTTACTTGCTGAAGACGGTATAACATAGGTCTAGTATAACAATGGTCCAAAGAACCTTATCATACTAGACTGGGGACATGTTTGACCCATAGTATGTCCCAGACCCATTTCTACAATATTGCCAATCCATATTCTATCGCTACTGGGCCAGCGGTCGAGTCACGGGGGGGGCCCCCCCCCCACGTCTGGGCCGCGGGTCTCGAAACATGCGCCACATCGCTGTCGTTGACCAAGGAGTCATACTTTGACTCTACTTATGACCATTTAATGAGATAATTAATATGACTGTTACTTATCCCATAATTAATATGACCGTTACTTATGAGGTAATTAATGTATATCGGTTATATTAATTATGGACACGAAAGGTCTTAGGGTTTTACCCCTATATAAGGAGACCCTCGTCTTCCATTCACAGGTATGTTCTACGCTCTAAGAACCCTAAACACTCTCCATACCAATAATCACCGATTATAACCATAAACCGATTACTTACTCTCACGCCGGAGGATAATCGTGGGAGACAATCCCACGGTAAGCCTAACGGTGCTTTGTTTTCTTAGTGCGCAGGTCTCATACATCATGATTCACTTGGTGCAAGAGCCGGAGCCAAGCAACCCGAATTATACCTAATTCGGGCCTGATCTAGGTACATCCAACTTTTGTATCAACAGAATTACTTCTTATTCTCGTGTTTGATCTCGTTATTCGAATTTAGATGGTTCATTTGAATTTAGATAATTTATGATAACATATAAGTGATGATTCGATAGAGTTGACGAAAGATGGATGAGACGGATAAGATGGATGAATAGATTCATCAACTTCAAAAATTGGTTGATGATGATAATTTTTTTTATATTTTTTTTTAACGGCAACTTTATTAGAACACTAGCAAGGAGCTAGAAAATTACAAAGGAATCAAATGAGGGTGTTGAAGCCAACTAACCCAACTCAAAGTACTATTTCCTCTAGCTAAACACCAATTATAAGAACGTAAAGTAATATCATCAAAAATAGAATTTTTCCGGGGACTAGCATCCACGAAAAGGAGTTGGTTCCTATAAAACCAAACACTCCACCAGGAAACAAAAAACACACCTTCAAGCACATCTTTAGATTTGGCTTCAAGACGAATAGATTTGAACCAAGCAAACCATTCCCTCGTACGACTCAACAAGCTGATAATCCAAATCCCACCATCGACAAATTAACTTCATCACCTCCTTGGCCGCGGAGCAACCGAAGAATAAGTGAGAAGTATCCTCTTCCCCTTGATCACACAACGGACAATCTAACGAAGGGACATAAACATTCCTACGAGCCAAATTCAATCTAGTAGGAAGGCGATCAAGAAAAAGTTTCCAAGCAAAGACATTTACCTTAATCGGAACACTCTTAACCCCATCGGAGTTAGTCTTACCCCTTAGGAAAGAAAGAACTCGTCAATCAAATTCCGAGCATCTTTAACTCAAAAAACACCATCGCTATTTAAATCCCAATACCACCTATCCTCCATATTAGATAAAATAACCGGTTCCAGCAAGACTTTAAGGTGATCAAGCTGAAAAGACTCCACACCTCCACGGACAAAACGACGAAACGAAGAAGTAATTGAATCATTAATCTTGTCAGCTACCGAGGAATCTTTATTATCTTCCAAAGCATAAAGCCGAGGAAATGAGCTTAGAATCGATTCGCCATCCAAAGAGTTCATTCCAAAAACTTGTTCCGGAATGCCATTTACCCACACGAATTTTACAATGAGCAATGAGATCGATGCCTTTGTCTTTTAGAAAATTTATTTCTTTGATGATGGTACTCCAAGTCGAATTATAAGCAGCGAGATGTTGACAGTTCACTCCATGAATAGCAGATATAACCCTATACTATAAAGAATTATCTTGAGAAAGAAAACGCTAAACCCACTTGAAAAGGAGGGCACGATTGAGAGCGTAAAAACTAGAAACACCCAATCCGCCATGTTTCTTAGCAGCAAGAACAGTGTGCTTTAGAGTTTTTTATTAGATTTGATCGTATAGAAAAAAATTAGCCCAATCAAAATGTTTAATTTTGACACGTAGGCAAAATCGTGCGATTTGATTGGTTAAAGAAGTTAAAATTAAATCTAATTTTGTCACAATTAGAAATTTTGATGGAAGAAATTGGCGGCGAAAAAAAACACATAAAAATTTATGTGTCGAATTTGTGAAAACAAAATTTAAAAAAAAAAGAGGTGGTAATTAATAAAACGTTAGTGGTTGAATTTTAAATAAATAATATAGAGTTATATGTAATTTATAAGTTTACATGTTTTTTAATAACTACAAAAAATAAACAAATAACCCTTTTAACTTTGTACCACAAGACTTATATTTTAAAAATACAACAAATATGTGTTTTAAAAAATACAACATATAATCTGCAAATATTAATTAATATCTAAATGAAAACACGAATTATTGTGTATATAAATAAATAAGTAAACTGCATAATACATCATTGTGGTTTGCCAAAAGACCGTCACATGTCCCTGGCCTAAACTTCGCCCAATTTTCATCCATCCGTTAGTAAAATGAAGCACCATACATCCCTGAGGACGAACGGTGCAAAATTTTTTCCCGCTAAGTACTAACGAGGGTCTAACAGGAAGGGCATTGTTGTCTTTTTCCTTCCACAGTGATGTATGGTGAACCCTTTTTTTTATTTTTTATTTTTTTGTTTTTAAATATTATTATTACTAGCCGTTTTTGTCTGTTTTTTATGTTTTCATTAGTTTTTATCCGTTTTTGTACGTTATTTTCCGTTTTGTACGTTTTCAAATGTTTTCGTGCATTTTCTCTTGTTTTCATACGTTTTCATACGTTTTCCTACGTTTTGATACATATTTATACGTTTTATTCCGTTTTATTCCGTTTTTATAAGTTTTATATGTTTTGCTTCCTTTTTTTTCTGTTTTTGTCCTTTTTTTCTGATTTATACGTTTTTATTCGTTTTGGTACATTTTTGAATGTTTTTATACGTTTATGTATGTTTATGCAATGTAGTTCATACCTTTCATCGGTGTTTTTTATCCGTTTTGTATCTTTTTAACGTTTTTAAAAAAAATAATGTTTATTTTTCCCATTTTGTTCCATTTCTATCACAGTGTTCAGAACGCGTGTGTTGTGGCTAAAAAAACGGACAAAACATAGAAAAAAAAAGCCAAAAATGGAAAAAAGCCAAAAACATTAAAAAAACAAACTAGCGGGTAAAACGAGACAAAAACGTACAAACGGATTAAACGAGTATACAAATGTAGGAAAATTTTATAAAAACGTATGAAACTTTTTTACGCTTTCCTACGTTTTTTTTCACGTCTTCGTACAAAAACAAAAAAAACGTATGAAAACGTACCAAGACGAACAAAAACGTAAGAAAACGTACAAAAACGAAAAAAAAGTACAAAAACAAAAAAATGTACCAAAACGGATGAAAACATATAAAACGTACCAAAACTAAGAAATCCCTTATTAAAATATATAAAAACGTAAGAAATCGTAAAAAGGGACAAAAACAAAAAAAGGAAAAAAAACATACAAAAACGGATGAAAACATACAAAAACGGAATAAAACGTACAAAAACAGATAAAGTTTATCACATGCGTTCAATAAGGACTCATTATTATTTCATTTTATAAATTTATCACATGCGTACATGGGTTTTAATATTAAATGCAGCTAAATTATTATTAACACACAATAATCTAATTGACAAAAAAGATGAAAAGCTTCTTTGTTTAGTATGTAAGAAGCATTTATATATAACCTGTGTACATTATTTAAATAAGAAAAAAACCGCTATTCACATTACTGAATTAATAAGAATAAAAAATAAGAAAGCTTGCAAAATTAACACTTAGTTAAAATTTAATGTTTAAATCCCGTGTGTGCATGTGTATTAAAGAAATATGCTAGAGCACGTACATTTTACAAAACAAAATCTATATAATGAGGTGTCATGATTGTTATTCGCTTGAAATATGAGATAATTTAAAAAGATAGAGAGAGAATACCACATGCCATATCATTTTTGTGAATTTTGTTTTGTATAAATTATGTGGTTATAGCATAACTCGGTATTGAAACTAGTGTTAAAAATAGAAGGAATTTGTGTTTAATAAAGAATAGCAGGAGGATATCTAATTTATGTGTTGGTTGAAAAAAAAAGAAACAAGGATATCTAATTTATTAAATAATTGCAAAAATGTATATATTCATGACGTGAAAGATTATTCATTCATATTCACATTATTATCATAAGGGTTAGACTAATTTGTTCCCTACGAGCACATGTTAAGAAATGGTCCACAGTCTGTGTGTCACCGTCTGAATGGTCAACAATTATTAAGTGGTTTTAAAATCAGGCCCCACAGACTGACCACTCAGAGAATGACACGTATGCAGCGAACTTTGCTTAACTTGTGCCCCTAAGACACAAGTTAGAAAAATCTTTATCATAATAAATTTGACATACTAGAATGTATAATATAAAATTTTGTAAAATAGACTCTAATTATATGTATAATCATTTAAACTTTGAAACGACATCGTATCCCTATGATTTTCACTATTCATTTTTACCACTGTTGATGGCCCAATCCGCTCCCTTTAGTCCAGTCCAAACATACCTGGCCTGCGTCTGCTGTACCTGTGATTCTCTCAATGCTTCTTTCACCTTCTACCCATGTCAGCCATTTACAACTATCTTCATCATGTGTTGGGTTTGATTGCTGCCGCCGCTTCATCTTTTTTAGAAATATCAAAAGCTTTTTCTATCAAAGGTATGATTGGGGAGTTTTGGGAATGATGAGGTTTGATGTGGCTATGGCTTATATACAAATATCTAGGGTTTTTTTGGATTGAATGGTTAGGTTTTTTTATCATCATGTGAACAGATTAAAATTAAGTCTCTTTGATTTCTTTGTTACTTCTTTTATCACTGTTGGAATACACACGGTAAGTTTTCCCTCACTTAGTTATGTGTTTTTACTTTGATCTCGATTGATGGTGCTTTTATGGCTTGCAGTATGGTAGGTGGAAGATGCGTACCCGGCTTGCCGCCTCGGTGTGGTGTTAAATCCAATTGGTCATACCGAAATCATATCATTGTTTTTTTGAAACCAGTTTCAAGGTATTCTTAAATCCCTTTTTTATATAAATTTTTGATTTATTGGTGAAACTTGGTGCATAAAAGGGACACCAAAGTAGCAGTAAATATGTACCAGCGCCTTCACAAAAATTTATAAAAAAAGTGTTTAAGTTTTGGAGTATTGAAACTAATACTACCATTTCGTCATCTAAATAAGCTGTTTCACCAAAGGCATGAATCTTTCACGTAGTGTCCTCTCAATAAGCGGGAAGCTTAACATGAGATATGTATTTTCTTAAGACCAAAACAATGCAGTAAAGAGTATGTAGCTTTTGGATGTGTCTATGAAGTGTGGATGTGTACACATCATGAAGCATTAAATCTGTTAAACAACCTGATGTATGCAAAGTTCACTAGGTGGGTTCAGTGGGTGCGTTTAATGGGTTGGTTCGGTTTCGACAAAAGATAATGGGTGAAAATGGTTCGGGTCAAAAATGAACAATTTTTACTAATGGTCTAATCATATTTTGTTAAATAAGACTACGAAAAGATATATCCAAACAACCCTTTATTAAGTTGCAGCTGCTAAACGCTTTTCTATTCTGACTTTCAAAGTTGTATATTTTATGTAACCATGACAGTGACTGATTGTAGCTGTGTCGATATCAAGTGGAAATAAAACGATCGCCCCTACAAGTTATTAAATATAGTGTTTGAGTGGATACAAACGCGTTCTTGGTAAGTTTCTTTGCTTTATTTTGAGGTGCTTTTGGAAAAGGTTTCATTTTATATACTTGAACCTCTGTGATTAAAGCTTTAAAGCTGATACATGTTATCCAAGGGAAAAGCCACTAAGAAACATTTCTATTGAGTTCACCACTTTAAAATTTGCAATATTTATGACATGGATGGGATTCTTCACCCTTTTTTTGTATTATGATAGGAATGTTCGCCACTTTATAAATTGCAATATTTATGACATAGATGGGATTCTTCACCCTTTTTTGTGTTCTGTAGGAATGTCAAGTAACATGAACATGAATATTGGAAGGATCGTCCTCCTGAATTGCAACCAGTTTTTGATGGTAATCACAAATCTGGCTTTTTAAGAGATACACTTATAGAAACTCATGCTTCATCCTTTTGTTAATCATTGCTTCAATTAATAATGGTGATTATGGACGCGGGTCTGTTAATGGCTGGGAATTTCGGGCCATCGAATGAGCTGTGTCGAGAAAGATAAAAGGATGCACACGATAGAGGTATTGTTATCTTCATACAAACAAAGCTCGCTAAATTACTTTTATAATTATTTTGATCATGTTCTTTTTAGAGGTAATACGTATTTGTGCATCAATTTTTATGAAATTAAAAAAGTTATCGGATGATGGGGGAAATTAGACCCGTGTCTTAGCGGGATAGACCTATATATCCTAAAGAGCGTTACGTTCGACGACAAAATTAGCGTCATTGTGATTATGGGCTTATTTTGGCCCATATCTTCCAGCCCTTACCATTGTTTAACTACCACTCACATCTATCCCTCTTTCTCGATTGTTCTAACCGACTGACATCTTTCTTTCTTTTTCTCGACTCTCTCCACCTTAACGTGTGTGCCATACCCACCTATTTGTTCCACTTTGTTAGGTCTTGTGTTGTCAATAAATGCTAATCATATCAGTGCAATAAATACTCAACGTCGGTTGGCTTATGTGTTTGTTGTTTGAGGTTGGTTGTTGTTCACCAGCCACGTCATAGTATATGCTTATTGTATATTTTAAGTGTTGTGGAAGCTACTTTTGTCGAAGGTGTATTCATTATGATATGCTTAGATTAAGGCTGAGATTGCATACATGTTGGCCGAGTAACATACTAAGTTCGCAGCCACTGCATGCGTATTTCCTTTTTCCGATTCCTGACATTGTACCATCGTCTAATGTCATGTCGTTGTTATACTGACTTTAATTTTTAAGCATTTGTTATAATTTCGTTACTACATATTTGAAGTAGCATGTTTCGGTTAAAAGAAAACAAGTATCTGATGAAATGTTGGTTGCATTATCCTCGCGGGTACGACCAAGAAATCAACATGTTGAGTTTTTGTCTTAAGCAAATCCAATTTTCGAGCATCGCATCTGAGCATACGTACCAGACATAGTATGCATATGTACGTACCATATGTACATACCAGACAACATGGCAGTAATGCATATGTACCAGACAACAAGGCCAACCCAATTTTCATACATAAAAGAGTTTTTTGGAGTAATTTCAGGTAGTTGTAAACATTGTTGTTTATGTATGTTTGTTTCAGAGATACCCCTTTAGTTATAAATTTAAGAAAGTTATGATATATACCCCTTGCATGGAAATAATTTACAAATCAAGTCCAAAAAGCCATGCAAGCTTATTTTAAGATTCCAAATGATATTTATAGGTTATAGCTTATTAGAATAAGCTAAATTAAGATGTTTTAACATAACAAAAGTTTAGAAAAAGGATTCGTTAGCTAGAAAATCAAAACGGGTCGTTTTTAGGGTTTTAATAAAAAACACATGGGTTTGAGGATTCAAGACTTCAAAAAAGAGTTTATATATGATCTTAAGAGTATTATGAACATTATAATACAGATTATAAGCTTATTGAATAATATTTTGAGCTTACTTGAGCTAAAATGGGTCGAAATAGTGTTTTCGGGTTCGTACACCTAGTAACGACTTCAAGGGCTCCTTTTTCTTGATTCTTGGCTTTTATTCTGAGCTTAGGGACTTCACTTGATCCTTCTTGGTCTGAGTTAGAACTCCATTTTAGTGTATGATGAAATTTGAGGTGTGATTGAAGAGTGTGTGTGTTTCGGCTATTTATAGGGTTCAAAACCCTTGTTGGCCAAGTTTTGAGCTTGGAGTAAGGACCAAGGGTGTAGGGGGATGACTAAGGAAGGCTAGGTGATGAGTATGGTGGGCTAGAATTATAGCTAAGAGAGGTGGGGGTGTGTGGTTTAGCCGCGGCAAAGAAAAGGGACAAGGAGGTGACAAGGCTTTCTTGGTGGCCAAGGGTTGTGATAGAGGTGCTTGTAAGCTACTTGGGGACATGGTGGTGAAGTCATGGTGGTGCTAGGTAGCTTGCTTGGTTTAAAAATGGGTCAAAATGAGTAAAAATAGGTCATGGGTTTGGTTTTGGTTCGACTTAGGGTTTAGGGTTTTAAAACATAGATTAGGGTTAGGATTAGTGATAGATTAGGGTTTAGGATTAAGGTTTAGTGTTAAGATTAGGGTTAGGATTAAGGATTAGGGTTTAGTTTTAGGTTTAGGGTTTCATTTTAGGTTTAAAGTGAAATTAGGGTTTTAGGGTTTCGTTTAGGGTTTAAGGTTTTTAGATTAGGGTTTTAGATGACTTAAGGTTTAGATTTAGGATTTAGAAGTCATGAATTAAGTGTTTGTACCTTGTGTTAAAGTGGTAATAAGAAACTAGAATGAATTTGGAGGTAAAATGACCTAGTTTGACTTTCTTGTATTATTGACTTGTACATTGAGCTTTAGAAAGTTGTAACTTGATTTAGGAGGGAAAAGATATTCAAATGTGGTGCTATGATACTTGTACACATGCTTTAAAGGCTTGTACATTCATTTTATATGTATACATTACATATAATTAGGGTTTTGATATAAACGTTAACGTTTAATGCTTGTTTTGATATAACGTTTTAAAAAGTACGTTATATGGATAATGCACTTGGTAAAAATAATATTAAGATATAGACTTGACATATTAGGATGTTTACATGATGTAAACATAGATAGAGATGACATTGATAGAGGTTGTGTAAGCTCGTTTACTTTAGAGATGCAAGTTACGTTGCATAATGAGATAAAACAAAAATTTCCCTGTAAAAAGGTGGTATATATAGATATTACAGTGCATCTAATTTAATAGATGGATAATTACATTGATGAAAATTGTGGGTTGTTATAAAAGATTACTTAGATTCTATAATTGGTATCAAGAGCCATGGGTGATATTGTTTGTTCTTGTATTCGTTTCTACTCGTCATCTTTGGTTCAAATCTTACAAAAAGTTCACTTTTTGTGGGTATAAAAACCATAAAGTTTACTACTTTCTTATTCCTTTGTATTAGTATTATCTAGTTGTACAAGCAAAACCTTGGATATACATAAAAATCTTCATTTTTATAAGTTTTGGTTTGAAAAAGTGTGTTTGTGTCCAAAATCTTGATTTGAAATTTTTTGTTTTAAAAAGTTTAAAGTTTGTATTTTTAAAGTTCTGCTAATCTAAGATAGGTAAGTTGTACAAGAAAAATCAAGAAAAAACATCAAAAGTGAGTCTTTTAGTGTTTTGGAAAAGTTGAAATTCGTTTTTGTAGGAGGCGAATTAAGATTCTTCTTGAAGGCGAATTAGTCTCTTTCTATGAAGGCGGATTAATCATTTCTATTGAAGGTAAATTAGTCTCTCTCGTTGAAGGCGAATTAATCTTAATCTTCAAGGCGAATTAATCCTTTCCTTCTCAAGGCGAATTAATCCCCAGTATAGAAGGCGAATTAATCTCTTCTCAGAGGAGAATTAATCTCAAGGAGAATTAATCTTTTTCTAGTTGAAGGGGAATTAATCTTTTTCTAGTTGAAGGCGAATTAAAAAATTTTAGTTGAAGGCGAATTAATCTTTTTTCTAGTTGAAGGCGAATTACTCTTTTCTATTTGAAGGCGAATTAAGTTTTTTCGTTAAAGGCGAATTACTCTCTTCTAGTTGAAGGCGAATTAATCTCTTCTAGTAGAAGGAGAATTAATCAAATTTTCACTATACGGTTTATTTCTTTGATTTGTAAAATCCCGCGAAACGTTATTTTACGGTTAATCAAGAATTGTAAAATCTCGTAGATTCTCAAGACCTAAACCACTTAAACCAACTCACTTTAACACAATTATTCTTATCATGTTTCGAATAACAAGTAATCTTTTCACATACTAACAAAGTAACAATGTCTACTCTTGCTGAATTCATGATACTCTCTGGTGTTGACAATCATCCACCAATGTTGGAGAAACATCTGTATGATTCTTGGAAAAGCATAATGGAACTTTACATGCAAAACAGAGAGCATGGAAGAATGATACTTGAATCAGTTGAACATGGTCCACTCATTTAGCCAACGATTGAAGAAAATGGTGTGACTCAGACAAAGAACTATGAGGAATTGTCTGCAACTAAGAAAATTCAAGTTGATTGTGATCTCAAGGCGACTAATATCATTCTTCAAGCACTACCATCAGATGTCTATTCTCTTGTTAATCATCACAGAGTTGCCAAGGATCTATGGGAAAGAGTTCAACTACTAATGTAAGGTACCTCATTGACAAAGCAGGAAAGTAAGTGTAAACTATATGATGCATTTGATAAGTTTGCTCACATCAAGGGGGAATCACTTCATCGTTATTACTTGAGATTTACTCAGCTGATCAGTGACATAAACATTTACAAAATAAACTTTCAAGTCAGTACCAAGTTCTTAAACAGTCTTTCAAAAGAATGGAGTAATTTTGTGACTGATGTCAAACTTGTGGTTTAAGCCAGTTGGTCAGTTTGTTTAGAATTTATTTGAAGCATTTATGTGTGTTCTTTATGTGTTTTATGTGTTTTGTGAGAGATATGTGTATGAGATTGAAGTACATGATTGATGAATCATGGTACTAGTTGAAACGAGATTGAATGGAAATGAGATCATTTAGAAGTTTTGCATAGTTTAAAATGTCGTGTACGTAATTTTCTGTGTACGTATTATATGTATATAATACATATTATATATATTATGTTAGTATTTTAGTGATTTTAGAGTACTTTCCATTTTTAGAAATAATTGGAAATGAGGGTTTGTTAGAAATTTAGTTAGAAAGTTCAAGGTTTAGCGAAATAAGCAAAGGTTTTAACCTAGAATAAAAAATATAGGTATAAAAGTTGTAAATAATAATAAAAAAAATATTTTTTTAAATAATAGAGAAAAAAATGAATTTTAGTAAAAGAAAAGAAAAAGATAACCTAATTAGATTACAACTTGTTTTTGGCAATTATCTTTTAAGGCCTATAAATACAAATCAAACCTAAACCAAATCACTTTGATTTTTCCTCTCCTTCCCTTAGGTATACGAATTGGTGGCCGAGTATGAGAAAGGATATAGCTGGTGGTGTTAGTAAGTATTAAGCGCGATTGGAGTAGAAAATGAGCCTCAAAGGTCTTCAGGTTTGTTACTACAACCTGAGATACCCGATTGGAAGTGGGAAAAGGAAAGATTAACTATGGATAGTAAATCTAAGTTACCAAGATCGAGTAGTGGATGCGATTCGATTTAGGTGATAGTCGATAGACTGACTAAGTTATCCTATTTTCTAGCAATACAAAAAGAATATAAGATAGAGTAGTTGGCAAGGTTGTATATAGATGAGGCAGTTGCAAGACATGGAGTGCAAGTGTCGAGTATTCCTGATAAAGATGGAATGTATATTGAGGTTTTGGAAAGGGATGAAGAAGTCGTTAGGAACACGAGTAGATATGAGTACTGCCTACCATCCATAGACTGATGGTCAGAGTGAGCGTACTTTTCGGACATTGGAAAATATGTTTAGAGCTTGTGTGAGAAATTTGGTGGTAGTTGGGATACTCACTTTCCGTGAGGTGAGTTTTCCTACAAAGATAGTTATCATTTGAGTATTCGATGTGTTTTCATTGGAGGTATTGTATGGAAGAGGAGGTAGGTCGCCTGTTTTATAGGCTGAGATTGGAGAAAGTAAGATGATTGGACTTGAGTTGGAGCAAGAGACGACTAAGGTAGTCGTGATTAAGGAAAGGCTTAAGAAAGCCAAAGATCGTCAAGAGAGTTAAGTTGATAGTAGAAATGAAACTTTTAGGGTTTAGTGTTGGTGATCATGTTATGATGAATGTCTCACCTTGGAAAGGTGTAGTACATTTTGGTAAGAAATGTGAGTTAGCACCTAGGTATATAGGACCATTTGAGATTCTTGAAAGGGTTGGCCCTGTAGCTTATCGGTTAAGATTGCCCGATGAGTTGAGTATCAAGAGTTATTTGAGTGGTGTTAAAATTTCGAGTAAACCTAAAATTGTGTTGATTTTTTTTAAAGGACGTTGAGCTTGTATAAACTCATATCTTAATTTCAAAACAGTTCTTGTTTGATGAGTTGCGGGATTAAGATATGAATCACGTTGTTACACAACTTAAGATTTTTAAGGAATTTCCTTGAGGACGGGCGAGGCTCATGTAGTTGGATGTTTCTCTTCGTTTATAGTTGTTATGTTGCTATTCGTACATTTGTGTGGGTAAGCAAAGTTATTAGCAGTAAGATTCCAATAGTTAAAGTTAGTTGGAATTCAAAGCGTAACTTTGAGTTAACATGGGTATGGGAGGACTACTTGAAAGATAAGTATCCTCGATAATTTTTTGGTAATGATAGAGTTGAACCTTTTATTTAAATCTCAGGATGAGATTTCCTAAAGGAGGGGATACTGTGACAACCATGGTTTGAGCCGGTTGGTCAGTTTGTTTAGAATTTATTTGAAGCATTTATGTGTGTTCTTTATGTGTTTTATGTGTTTTGTGAGAGATATGTGTATGAGATTGAAGTACATGATTGATGAATCATGGTATTAGTTGAAATGAGATTGAATGGAAATGAGATCATTTAGAAGTTTTGCGTAGTTTAAAATGGCGTGTACGTAATTTTCTGTGTACGTACTATATGTATATAATACATATTATTTATATTATGTTAGTATTTTAGTGATTTTAGAGTACTTTCCATTTTTAGAAATAATTAGAAATGAGGGTTTGTTAGAAATTTAGTTAGAAAGTTCAAGGTTTAGTAAAATAAGCAAAGGTTTTAACCTAGAATAAAAAAATATAGGTATAAAAGTTGTAAATAATAATAATAAATTTTTTTATATAATAGAGAAAAAAATGAATTTTAGTAAAAGAAAAGAAAAAGAAAAAGATATCCTAATTTGATTACAACTTGTTTTTTGTAATTATCTTTTAAGGCCTATAAATACAAATCAAACCTAAACCAAATCACTTTGATTTTTCCTCTCCTTCCCTTGGCCGGTCGAACAACACAAAAACAAGAAGAAAACCCCAAAAATTTTAGGGTTATGATTTTCAAGAATTATGGTATTGTTTTCTAAATCTTTTTTCAATTCAATTGATTTTATTAAACATAACAATCACTAAGGATGAATTAGGTTATTGAAAATAATCTGTAATTAAGAGGTTTTGATCATCAAAAATCATTTTAGGGATAATAATTAGGGTTTTTGGTAAGTTAATTATGCTAAATTCAGAATAGAAATCTGGGCAGAATTTTAGGTCATCTTGCGAGAGCTATATCTCGGTCATACGGATAGCTTTTATTGATTTTCTTGAGCCTAAAATTAACTACAGAGAGTCTACTTTCCAACCCAAGTGGTTTCTTGAATTAAAAGTGAGTTAAAGTTAGTCAAATTAATCAAACAAGATTCGTTGTCAAAACTGAGTTTTGGGGCAGATTCTGAGTTGTGTTTGTGAGGTCAAAAACCATATCAAAACGTATTTTTAATTGATGGGCTTGCTACTGTAGCAATTTCATGATGTTTATGATTTTATAGAATTTTTGTAGAATTTTCCTAAGTGTTTAAATGGGTCTGCTCAAGCTAAACCTTTTGAAGGTCAAATCAGGTCAAGTTCTGGACACTTTGAGATGTTGAATTTTTATAAAATGGTTACGCTCATTATTATTTTTATCCAAAAATCATAGAAGCTCACAACTCATTAGGGAGCTATAGGATGTAAGCGAAGAAACAATTAGGTGTTTAAGTGTTTTATTTAGAATCATCATGTGACTATAAAAACTGAGTAAAAAGCAGAAAGTTGAGAAGTAAAGTTTATGAGGTAACTTGAGGTTAGCAAGTATGAGGAGTATATAGAAGAGTTGAATCAAGATAGGATATAGAGTATCCATCGTTGTGATTG
This sequence comes from Tanacetum coccineum, assembly GCA_026074375.1. Classification (NCBI taxonomy): domain Eukaryota; kingdom Viridiplantae; phylum Streptophyta; class Magnoliopsida; order Asterales; family Asteraceae; genus Tanacetum; species Tanacetum coccineum. The sequence goes on from BQNB010031130.1 coordinate 47,058, forward strand.
TTACATCGACTTGGGTGTGTGACCTAATCTATGGTAACATATGTGTGTATTGTTTTGTTTAGATTCTTTGCAAGATTAAGTGAAGGGATTTGAATTTGCTTTGCATCAGGTGAGTTTTATAGTCCTACTTTTTACTTATATTTTAGGATGGAAATGATGCAAAACTATTTTTGAATTATAAACTGTGATATGTGTTTTTAAGTGTCGAAATATATGATTGCTATGTGCTATTGCTATGTGCTATTGCTATGTGATATGAATTGTGGTAAGGCATGCGTATGTGAGGATAACATGACCTTGTGTGAGACCCGAACAGACTTAGCTAGTCAAGTGGGTCAGTCTTGCGCGGAGATAATTGTGGGACGGCGGGGTACGATCCACCCCAGATGTATGTGAATTTATTTTGTGATAGATTAGCCAAGCATATATGTTCGTAAATATTGTTTTTGTTGATCGCGGTGTCATAAGTGAGTCTTAAACCTGTAACTCTCACCAACAAATTTGTTGACGTTTTAAGCATCATTTTCTGGTGAGCAAAACGTGTGAAGATTTAGGAAGAGATATTAGCTGGACCATAGGCTTGCATTGCGGAATCCATGTTCATTTGTTTTGTTTTGGTTGGTTGTACTATATGAATTTGAATGATAAATGTTGTAGGTGTTATCATGACACTTTGTGTCTTTCATATATTGGATTTTAATTCATTTAGTATTTCTCTATTGTGACGCCATATGTTGCGATGATGCCTATCGATCACGCCTTGGCAGGGTGTGACAAAACTTGTAAGAGATTTGCATACCACCAACTTTGATCAGCTTCATGCATATCTTAAACAACATGAACTCCATGCAAATGAAGTATGTATTATGCGTGAACGCAATCAAGATCCACTTGCATTAGTTGCGAATCTTCAAATGGCACCATTACAATTCAACACTTATCAATCCTCATACAACAATCCTCAGTTCCAACAACAGTTTTCACCATCTCAGTCTCCTCACTATGGATCAATGCATCCCACACAACATTACTCAACTACTTATCCATCCACACCTCATGCAATTACTTATCCGTCAACATCGTATCCTAATGCTTACTCATCTATAGTACATCAAGATGCTTGTCCACAATCACAATCTATTTCTCAAATTGAATATACTGTCTCCACAGTTAATCAATAAACACATCTAGCTAAATTTCCTCAAATAGACTCTAGTCTAGCTGTTCCTGTGTTTAAGCAAGGAGATGACCCTATTGATGCCATTAACAAAATGATGTCATTTCTGTCTACTGTTGTCTCATCTGTTTCCCTACTACCAACAATCAGCTAAGAAATTCTTCCAAACTAAGACAACAAGCAACTATTCATGATGGAAGGGTGACTGTTTAACCAGTTCAGGGGAGACAAAGTTCACTTGCTGCTGGTACTTCTAGAACAAGGGCTAACATCTCAAGAATAGGTAGGAATAATTCAGGTCAACAAAGAGTTGTAAAGTGTTTTAACTGCCAAGGGGAAGATCACATGGCAAGACAGTGCCCAAAGCCAAAGAGGAAAATAGATGCTACATGGTTTAGGGATAAAGTTCTTCTGGTTGAAGCACAAGGATCTGGTAAAGTTCTAAATGAGGAGGAATTGGAATTTTTGGCAGACCCTGGAGTTGCAGAAGGTCCAGTTACACAGACGGTCATTACACACAATGCAACTTATCAAGTAGATGATTTGGATGCATATGATTATGACTGTGACGACTTCTTTACAGCCAAGGCAGTTCTTATGGCCAATTTGTCTAGTTACGGATCAAATGTTCTCTCCGAGGTACCTCACTTTGAAATCACTCATAATGATATGTTGAATCAAAGTGTGCAAGAGATGCAGTATTCTGAACAAACTCATCTTGTGAATTATCCAGAGAATAAGATAACAAGTGATAGCAATATCATTCCTTATTCTTAGTATTTACTTGAAACATAAAATGCAGCTGTTCAGGATATAAATTCTTCTGCACAACAAGATGCCATGATATTATATGTGTTTGAACAACTATCAAATCAAGTAATTAATTGTAACAAGGTCAATAAGGACAATCTAATTGCCAATTAATCCTTATCTGCTGAGCTTGAAAAATACAAAGAATGGGTGAAATTGCTAGAAGAAAGAAAATGTGGATTTAAGTACTTGAGAAAAGCTTATAATGGATGATATAATTCGGGAGAAAAATGTACAGTTTGCGGATTTTGAAAAGGAAATTAACTATCTGAAACAAACTCTTTCTGAACAATTAAATCAATTATCTAAAGATTTTGGTAAACATTTCATTCTACAACAAGATATATCTGATGAACAAGCTTTCCGGTTATAGACTTCACACCTTAATACTGACCAATCTGCTTTTTCGCCAGTCAAAATTGAGGCTCCTCGGGAACTTTCTAAGGTAATCTTGGTTAATACAAGCCTTAAAAAGCTTAAATACCATCTTGGCCAATTTGACAATGTGGTAAAAAGCAGATTACACCCGATGCTTTAACAGAAGGGGAATAGGGGTTTAAACATACTAAAGTTGTTTTTCTAAATGAAATAATTCCATTTTTAAAGACCTTAAAAGACATATTTAATGTTTTTGATAAATATCTTTTAACCGAGGTAACGGAATTACAAATAGTTTTTAACTAGATGGAAGTTGCGGTTCAACAGTATTTTGTAGACAAACAGTGATTTGAAATTAAAAAAAAACAATTTTTGATTGAAAACGATCGACTCTTGGATAAAATCATTTCTCAAGATATTGTGAATATTGTTGTGAATTCTTCTGTGGATATGTATACTTCTGTGAATGTGAATTCTTCTGTTGCTATGAATGATTCTGTTAATTATGTGGAAATATGCAACAAGTGTCTGGAACTTGAAGTTGAGCTTATCAAACAACACCACATGGTTGAAAAAGATGAGTATAATAAACTTTCGAAAAGATTTTCTGAACTTAAAAAACACTGCATTTCTTTTGAAATTGCGATGCAACTCAATAAAGAAATTTTTTAAAAGAATAACACTACTCTGATCCAAAATGAACCTACATTTGATCAATTGTTTGAATTGAACAATTTGAAAGCTGAGCTTCAAGCAAAAAACACTACAATCAAGAAGTTGAAGGCAAATATTAAAAGTTTGAATAAAACTTCCACGACAAACAGTGTGAAAATGGACATAGATGAAATTGAGACCATAAACATAGAACTGGAACATAGGGTGGCAAAACTAATTGCTGAGAATGGCCATTTGAAATAGACTTATAAACAACTCTATGATTCAATTAAACCATCACGTATTCGTGCTAAAGAACATGTTAAATCTTTGGTTAATCAATTAAATCAAAAGTCTGTTGAAATTACTAATTTAAATGCTCAACTTCATGAAATAGTTTGTGTCATAACAACATTAAAAAATGATCTTAGGAAATTCAAAGGGAAGGACATAGTTGACAATGCTGCCTAAGTGTCAAATGCTACCACTATTGCTCCAGGAATGTATAAGCTGGACCAAGTAACTTTGGCTCTTAGGGATAAGAATAATAGGGAAACTCACATATACTACCTTAAGCATACTATGGAACAAGCTGCTATTCTTTGGGAGATAGTTGAACAAGCCTACTCACTAAACCCTTTAGATAGTGCATCTTACATTGCTTGTAAGTATGTTAAACTGATTCAAGAGTTGCTAGGATATATTAGAGATACTTGCCCTGGTATTCACAAACCTAGTGACAAATTAGTTGCTATCACGCCTATTAATAAAAAGAAAATAGTTAGGTTTGTTAAACCCGTCATATCATCAAGCACCTCCCAAAAACAATTAGGCTCTTCCCAAACAAAGACCAAACAAACCACTAACAATTCTGTGTCAACTTCTACAGGAGTAAGCAGGTCTACTAAATCTAGCAGGTCAAAGTCTATAGATTTCAAGTAGTACCCAGAAGAAGAATAAAGTAGAAGACCACTCTAGGATCGTTAAGTCTAGTTTGAATAAAATGAATTGTGTTGTTGAACCATCTGGAAATGAAAATGTACAGCATTTCAAATTAAATACAAATTCTAAGCTAATGTGCGTTACATGTAATAGTTCTATGTTTGATGCTAAACATGAATTGTGCTTTCTTGAATTTGTTTCTGGTATGAATGCGAGTTCCGAATCTAAGTCTGTTAAGAAAGCTAAAAAGAAAGAAGAATGAAAACTTACAAGAAAAGTGTTTACTAAAATTGGATATATCTCGAGACCTACAAGAAGGACTTTCACTTTAGTTGGAAATGCGTGCCCTTTAACTAGGATTACCACCACTAATAAAGTGCCTCTTAGGGAACCCATTCCTCTAGAAGTAGTTGCACAAGAATCTATAGTCACTAAGGTTTATATTAGGAGACCTAAGGTACCTAAGACTGATAGTTCTAAAAGCAAACCTAAGATTTCAAAATCTGTTATTTCTAACAAAACGAAACCCGGTACATCTCGGGGATCCAATACTTCAGTTGCTCCATCTTCTTCTTCTTTTGTCTATCTCAGGTTGTCCAAATTGTTTTGTGGTATTTAGACTCTGGATGCTCCAAGCATATGACTGAAGATCGCTCTCAGCTCACCAATTTTGTTTACAAGTTTCTCGGTATTGTCAAATTCGGTAACGACCAGATTGAAAAGATTATGGGGTATGGTGACTATCAGATAGGAAATATCACAATGTCAAGGGTTTATTATGTGGAAGGGTTAGGACACAATCTATTCTCTATTGGTTAATTCTGCGACTCAGATCTTGAAGTAGCTTTCAGAAAACATACGTGCTTTGTCCGTAATCTGGAAGGTGATGATTTACTATAAGGACACCAACCTTTATACATTATCAATTGGGGATATGATGGCATCTTTTCCAATTTGTCTCTTATCCAAATCCTCAAAGACCAAATCCTGGTTATGGCACCGACGATTGTCACATTTGAACTTTGGTGCTATTAATCATTTGGATAAAAATGGTCTCGTACGAGGTCTTCCCAAATTGAAATTTGAAAAAGATCATATGTGTTCGACATGTGCTATGGGCAAAAGCAAGAAACAATCACATTAACCTAAATCTGAAGACACCAATCAAGAAAAACTATATCTTTTGCACATGGATCTTTGTGGGCCTATGCGTGTTGCAAGTATAAATGGGAAAAAGTACATCCTCGTCATTGTAGATGACTATTCTCGGTTCACATGGGTGAAGTTTCTAGCATCAAAAGATGAAGCTCCTAATTTCATAATCAAGTTTCTGAAGATGATACAAGTTAGATTGAATACGCATGTCAGGAACATTCATACAGATAATGGAACTGAGTTTGTCAATCAAACTTTGTGTAGCTATTATGAGAGTGTTGGTATCTCTTATGAAACATCGGTTGCGCAATCTCTACAACAAAATGGTGTCATTGAAAGGCGAAATCATACCCTTGTTGAAGTCGCTCGAACAATGTTAATCTACGCAAAAGCTCCTTTATTTCTATGGGCCGAGGTTGTCACTACCGCATGTTACACCCAAAACCGATCCATTATATGACGTCGCCATGGAAAAACTCCTTATGAGCTCTTACATGACAGAAAACCTGATCTATCTTACCTTCATGTCTTTGGTGCACTTTGCTATCCAAACAATGATAGTGAGGATTTGGGCAAACTTCAAGCTAAAGTTGATATAGGTATTTTCATTGGATATGCACCCAAGAAGAAAGCTTACCGCATCTACAACCGGCATACCAGAAAAATCATTGAAACCATCCATGTCAATTTTGATGAGCTGACGGCTATGGCTTCTAAACAACTCAGTTCAGGACCTGGGCTTCAATCCATAACTCCTGCAACATCCAGTTCAGGACTCGTTTCAAACCCTATTCCTCAACAACCTTGTAATCCACCACCTAGAGATGATTGGGATCGTTTGTTCCAATCTATGTTCGATGAATAATTTAATCCTCCAACAATTGTTGTCTCTCTAGTTCTAGTCGTTGTTGTACCAAGAGTGGTTGATTTAGCTAATTCACCTGTGTCTACGTTAATTAACCAAGATACTCTATCAACAAGTTCTCCATCAACACAAGAACAAGAACATTCTCTAGTTATTTCTCAAGGTTTTGAAGAATCACTAAAAACACCACATTTCCGTGATGATCCACTTCATGAATCTCTTCATAAAGACTCGACTTCTTATGGATCATCATCAAATGTGAGACCAATCCACACTCCATTCAAATCACTTGGTAGATGGACTAAGGATCATCCTATAGAAAATGTAATCGAAGATCCTTCTCATTCTGTCTCTACCAGAAAGCAACTATAGACTGATGCCATGTGGTGTTATTTTGATGCCTTCCTAACTTCAATCGAACCAAAGAACTTCAAGCAATGACCAAACCGTCATGGATCGATGCAATGCAAGAAGAAATTTATTAATTTAAAAGGATACAAGTTTAGGAATTGGTGCCGTGTCTAGACAAAGTCATGTTGATCAAACTAAAATGGATTTACAAGGTCAAGACAGTTGCTCATGGATTCAGGCAAGAGGAGGGGATCGATTTTAAGGAATCATTTACACCGGTTGCAAGAATAGAGGCCATTCGTATCTTTGTAGCAAATGCAGCCAACAAGAATATGACAACTTTCCAAATGGATGTCAAAACGGATTTCTTAAATGGCGAGCTTAAAGAATAGGTCTATGTTTCTCAACCAGAAGGATTTGTTGATCAGGACAACCCATTACATGTGTACAAGCTTACAAAGGCTCTCTACGGTCTCAAACAAGCACCACGTGCATGGTACGACATATTGTCAAGTTTCCTCATTTTACAACATTTCTCTAAAGGTGTAGTGGATCCAACACTATTTATATGGAAAGTAGAAAATGACTTATTACTGGTACAAATTTATGTTGACGATATAATATTTGCATCCACTAATACTGCTTTGTGTAATGAGTTTGCTAATCTGATAACCACTAAGTTCAAGATGTCGATGATGGGGCATATGTCATTTTTTTAGGATTACAAATTTCTCAAAGTCCCAAAGGCATCTTTTTAAACCAGTTAAAATATTGATGCGTAATTTCTTTTAAATAAAACCAAGTCAGGTTTTACATTTATAAAACCCTAACTACCTCGACTATTCCTACACACTAAAGAGTAGTGTACCCTATCGTGTATAGTG
>BQNB010031131.1:2154-54273 GCA_026074375.1 Tanacetum coccineum
ATTATAGGAATTAAAGGATCTAGTACAAAACCCAATCCTCTCCCTCTATAGCCCGTAAGGAACGGTGGTCCTGCAGAACCTAGACTTATATGGTACCACGAGTCTCCATTGATCTCAAAATATGACCCGATGGTCCCCTAGGATCTAGCTGGCAACCCAACCCTTAGCTGACCTCACAATGAAGGATGTAATATTCATCCCTCTTTCACACATGCCCGGACATCACACAAACACGTTTTGATTTTTCAGGATCCATAGCATGCATGCATTCTCACTTTATCACAGGATATCACTAATACATACCATCGTATAAGCATACGGAAATCATAAGTAATCACAATAACCACAATTTAATTCTCTTTAAATCATCATGTCATTAATATTCATTTCATGATATATATCAAGTTATCACACTACAAGGATATCATTATGTATCCACACGTAGTTCTACATACAAATGCCACTTAGCTTAATGACCCACTTGATCATATTTAATCACCACTTAATTTACCCACATTAATATATACTTATTAAGCTTCACTTGTTCTGAAGATGCCATTAATTACAGTACCATTTATACTCCACACATATCACACAAAATGTCATTAATCTAGTAAAGTACTTCACACATGTTACTCTTCGTCTATTAGGTGTTTTATAATAGTCATATATTACACCACGTTATATTCCACTAATTTACCACTGGTAATATGATATATTAACACTCTACTTAGTTCATTTGAACCATTGAAGCACAATAACTCTTTCATATTGTTTCTCATTAGTTCATTTCCCTTATTCACACTTTATAAATGTCTATATATTTATACATATATATATATATAATAATATATACACATATTATATATATATATATATATATATATATTATATTTATATTTAATATATATATTTATTATATATATATATATCAAAGACATTATCTTACAACAAACCCTACTTGTTTTACATAGGTATTCTCTTTTATAAGGCTTCACAATAAGCATTCACATCTTATAAAACATACTTGTTAAAATATTAATATATTTTAATATACTTTTCCTCCATTAACTCACTTAATATTTTACCAATTCTCACTACTTTTTCATGTTTTGCTTCTTATTTAAGGATTTAATTTATAGTTAATGATGCCATGCATTGTACACTTTTATTATCTTCATGTGCTCTCTATGATGATCATTCAATTATATGCATATGTACCCATATTTACTAAGTAAGATACTTTTACATAAGTATCTTTATCCACTTTTAATCATTATTCATTCTCTATATGGTTATTTTATATCTGCTAACCATTGGCACATCCACTAACCTCATAATTCGTACTTCATGGTATAACATTCATTATATATAGCATTATTCTTAAATGCCCACATGTTTTTATTTCATTCTTGTATTTACTTTCTATGATAGACTTATTAATGATTACATTTAACCATGTTTATTGTTCTTGATGAGTTTTCCTTTTTTTCATTAACCACCTTAGAAGGTGTGTTTGTTGACTTATCTTCAAATATTCTTTTAAGTTAAACCTTTACCTTTTAATCCACAACCATATTAATTCATAAAACACTTAATAGATACATAAGGTAAAAAAAAAACTTGTCCATATATCATTTCATACACTTTGGTCATATGTTCACACTTATCTTTGATCCATCATACTTGAACTCACACTTGTGATATCATACTTATTAATCAAATGGATAACTAACTACTTGAACTCTTTTAATGAATTAGTGAAGTCCAAGGTCAACCCATACTCACCTTTGCTTCTTGATGTTAGATGAGGTCCAACGCTGCTTCTTGAAGTGCTTATTCAACTACTTTTGATACACCTATAATGAAAGCCCACAGGGATAAACCAAGAATTAAAAATCCAAATGTGGCAGCCTTGCCTAGCGGGCCATGCCACGCGTCTTTGCTTGCACGGCAGTATGCCGCTTGAACAGAACCAATGTGCAGTTTCTACACAGCTCACTTTTCCATTCCAAAATCCAATCACAGTCGATTTAAAACAGTTTCCAGCATAAGAACCGACCTCAAGGAGTCACAAACAACTCATAGACATCAATTAATCCCAAAGAAACAACTTTGAATCTGTGGATTTAGGGTCAAAGAAAACATGATTTGACCCATTTGAAGAACAAGATCAAAACATCAATTCTTGATGTTATATTTTGATTTTACTGTTAATAATCATTTATAAGGGATGTAGGAACACAAAGAAATCAATGATTCGAATTATAGAACTCAATTTAACAAAACCCACATGAACCCTAAAAGCTTATATCACCATTGATGAAGACTTACAAGCAAGATGGTGATGATGATGACAAGTTGAAGAGGATGATGATTCTTGCTTCAATCCAAATCTGATTATGTGCTTGTTTGATTTAGCTCACTGCTTTTGAGTTTGAGAAGGAACAACCAAAGGAAACAATGAAAAAGAGGAGGCAGGGAATAAAAGGAAACAACCTAAAGTCGGTCCCCAAACCGACTTAGATAATAAAGTTCCCGAACGCGGGTATTCGCTCCCCTTTCTCATGTACAACTTATTAACTGGATGTCCGTTTTCGCCAACGAGGATATTTTTGGAATCATTAAATCAAACCGTTTAATATTTTATAACTTTTAATAGTTATTGACAACTTTTATATTTTCTTAATTATTTAATTATTAATATTTTCAATTTTATTATTAAACTCATTATTTAATACTTACAATTTTCACACACGACTAGACCCTTTTTGAGGATGTTACAAATCACTCCCCCTAAAGAGGATTTCATCCTTGGAATCCACTCACTGACACATCATACCACGTAGAGGTCTCCACTTAACTTCGTTACTTCAGTCTTCACAACACCCGTCTACTATTCACCACATCAAATATCCTCCACTTATGTCTTACACCACTCTTTAGTTGTAAATAAATTCATCATATCTTTAGTTCAACCATTTGATTGGGGTCATTCTTTTAGTTTTTATCATTAGTTATGTTATCGCATCTCTCACAGCACAAAATGAAAGAACTAAATTAGCCATTCACGAAGGGCTACTCTACTCACAAACTAAAATAGATAAGTATAAAATGATTAGATAAAGCACAGAGCATGAATAACTGGTAAAGATAATACCGATTTCCATCTAATACCTGATAAGTCCAATCAACTCCGAGCATCTGACTTCAAATCAGAGTCTTCTTCTTCATCAGACGATTCTTCATAAGATTTATGAGACACTTCCTTCTCTGTCGATTCTTCGAAGGGTTCTTCTTCTTCTTCTGATTCTTTAGAAGGTTCCTCTTTAGGTAACTCCTTCTCAGGCTCTTCTTCCGGTGATTCTCCAACGGATTCTTCCCTTGGGTTATTTCGTGGTAGAGGAAAAGTAACTCTTCATCCTTCCGGGACTCTCTTACGTGCCGTAGTCTTAGTAATCCAACCCACTCCATTAGCATAGTGTGCTCGTGTTATTGCTCCTAGAGGTGGAGGAATGACATTCGCAGGACGTTTACCAGTCGACATAACTAGAACAACTAATTATCAGAATTGCATTTAATGGCATTCTATTTTCACAAATTTCTCACTTAATTTGCACTTTGTTTTCATATTAAGTATGTATATACTTAGCCACTCACACATAGATAGTATCAACATATACCACAAACTCGCACAATTAAACATTACACATTAACTAACCAACCTTTCCCTGGGAACACTTGCAATGGTCGGGCTCGGGTTTGAGACTGGATACTCCACAAAGTACCCAATTCACTCAAACCTAAGCTCTGATACCAACTTGTAACACTATGATTTTCGTAGTAAAATTTTCATTTTTAAATTACATATTCAAATCAACTTTCAAGTTTTCAAACTGCGTGGGTCCGTTCGTAAATAGAACATTTACCCAAAACCTGTTTTATACAATTTTACATAACATAAGCAGCCGAAATTATGTGGCTAAAGTATTTACAATTCAAAACTTGCCACTTGACTCACTACCAAACTTTGGTGTTACCGACATTAGTATCCGACAATTAACTAATTAAACTAGAAAGCACACAAAAGCAATAACCAAGCGTTCCCAGAAGCCACGGAAGGAAATACATAAACGTCACACTCTAGCAACACCTGTAAAAGGGAAAATCATGAGGGGGTTAGCACAACTTGCTAGTGAGCATGAATGAACGATTGACATTATAATATGCATCGCCCCAATACATATCATATCACACGTGTCAACATTACATATCACACATACCACATAAATCACACATCACCAGATTACCACATTAGGTGTGCACCGACCCAACTCGATCACATTTTGCAGGGTAGCTATTCCCACTCAATAATCGAAGTCTGGGGGAAAGTAACAACACCAATCGATAGCTATGGTCCCACTCAAGCCGTCCGTATAATCATGGGGAAAGCTATCACTGAGTTCCATCACACATCGATCACACACAATCAACTATAGGAATTAGAGGATCTAGTACAAAACCCAATCCTCTCCCTCTATAGCCCGTAAGGAACGGTGGTCCTGCAGAACCTAGACTCATATGGTACCACGAGTCTCCGTTGATCCCGAAATATGACCCGATGGTCCCCTAGGATCCAGCTGGCAACCCAACCCTCAGCTGACCTCACAATGAAGGATGTAATATTCATCCCTCTTTCACACACATGTCTGGACATCATACAAATACGTTTTGATCCTTCAGGATCCGTAGCATGCATGCATTCTCACTTTATCACAGGATATCACTAATACATACCATCGTATAAGCATACGGAAATCATAAGTAATCACAATAACCACAATTCAATTCTCTTTAAATCATCATGCCATTAATATTCATGTCATGATATATATCAAGTTATCACACTACAAGGATATCATTATGTATCCACACGGAGTTCTACATACAAATGCCACTTAGCTTAATGACCCACTTGATCATATTTAATCACCACTTAATTTAACCACATTAATATATACTTATTAAGCTTCACTTGTTCTGAAAGGCCACAATAATAACAGTACCATTAATACTCCACACTTATCCACACAAAGTCATTAATCTAGTAAAGTCACTTCCACATGTTACTCTTCGTCTATTAGGTGTTTTATAATAGTCATATATTACACCACGTTATATTCCACTATTTACCACTGGTAATATGATATATTAACACTCTACTTAGTTCATTTGAACCATTGAAGCACAATAACTCTTTATCTTGTTTCTCATTAGTTCATATCCCTTAATCACACTTACAAACGTTCATATATATATATATATATATATATATATCAAACACATTATCTTCCACAACCCTTACTTGCTTTTACATAGGTTATCTCTTTTATAAGGCTTCACACACAAGACATTCACATCTTATAAACATACTTGTGAATATTCGTATATTTATATACTTTTCACATCCATTAACTCACTTTAATATTATACACAATTCTCACTCACTTTTACATGTATTGCTTCTTATTTAAGGATTCATTTATAAGTACTAATGCCATGCTTGTAACACTTTTATTATCTTCATGTGCTCTCTATGATGATCATTCAATTATATGCATATGTACCCATATTTACTAAGTAAGATACTTTTACATAAGTATCTTTATCCACTTTTAATCATTATTCATTCTCTACATGGTTCTTTTATATCTACTAACCATTGGCACATCCACTAACCTCATTATTCTTAAATGCCCACATTATTAATATTCATACATGTATTTACTTTCATGAATAGCACTTAATTAATGATTACCTCTTAACCATGTTTAATGTTCTTGATGAGTTCTCATTAACCACCTTAGAAGTGTGTTTGTTGACTTATCTTCATTTAAATATTCTTTAAGTTAAACCATTACACTTTTAATCCACACACATACTTAATTCATAAACACTTAATAGATACATAAGGTAATTGACCTTATTATCATCATACACTTTGGTCATATGTTCACACTTATCTTTGATCAATCATACTTGAACTCACACTTGTGATATCACACTTATTAATCAAATGGATAACTAACTACTTGAACTCTTTTAATGAATTAGTTAAGTCAAAGGTCAACCCACACTCACCTTTGCTTCTTGATGTTAGATGAGGTCCAACGCTGCTTCTTGAAGTGCTATACCAAGTACTCTTGATAACCTAAACGAAAGCCCACCGGATAAACCAAAGAATTAAAAATCCAAATGCTGGCAGCCTTGCATAGCGGCGCTATGCCTTCTTTGCATAGCGGCGCTATGCCGCTCGAACAGAACCAATGTATAGTTTTTGCACAGCTCACTTTTCCATTCTAAAATCCAATCAAAGTCGATTTAAAACAGTTTCCAGCATAAGAACCGACCTTAAGGAGTCACAAACAATTCATAGACATCAATTAATCCCAAAGAAACAACTTGAATCAATGATTTAGGTCAAGAAAACAAGATTTGACCCATTTGAAGAACAAGATCAAAACATCAATTCTTGATGTTATATTTCGATTTTACAGTTAATAATCATTTCTAAGGGATGTAGGAACACAAAGAAATCAATGATTCGAATTATAGAACTCAATTTAACAAAACCCACATGAACCCTAAAAGCTTATATCACCATTGATGAAGACTTACAAGCAAGATGGTGATGATGATGACAAGATGAAGAGGATGATGATTCTTGCTTCAATTCCTGCTTCAATCCAAATCTGATTATGTGCTTGTTTGATTTAGCTCACTGCTTTTGAGTTTGAGAAGGAAGAACCAAAAGAAACAATGAAACGGAGGAGGCAAGGAATAAAAGGAAACAACCTAAAGTCGGTCCCCAAACTGACTTAGATAATAAAGTTCCCGAACACGGGTATTCGCTCCCCTTTCTCACGTACAACTTATTAACCGGATGTCCGTTTTCGCCAACAGGGATATTTTTGGAATCATTAAATCAAACCGTTTAATATTTTTTAACTTTTAGTAGTTATTGACAACTTTTATATTTTCTTAATTATTTATTGTTTAATATTTTCAATTTTATTATTAAACTCATTATTTAATACTTACAATTTTCACACACGACTAGACCCTTTTTGATGATGTTACATACCATCACCATAAACATTGATTTTAGATGATGAATGTGTGTTGTTTGAGATTCGATTTTAGATTTGTTCTTTGTTTTAGGTTTCGATTTTAGATCTGTTCTTTGATTTATGTTTTGATTTTAGATATGTTCTTCGATTTGCAGATCAAGGTTCCACGTGCGTTGTTTTAGATTCAATTTTAGATCTGTTCTTCATTTTAGGTTTCGATTTTAGATTGAAGACCACTGCCACTATCTGATTTCTTCAAATGCATACCTTTGATTCAATGGTTCAAGTAGTCTTTGATTTTTGTTCTCGTTTGAGAGATTAAACTTCGATTGTACGCCGATTCTTCAATCGATACCATCACCATAAACATTGATTTTAGATGATGAATGTATGTTGTTTCATACTCGATTTTAGATCTGTTCTTTGTTTTAGGTTTCGATTTTAGATCTGTTCTTTGATTTAGGTTTTGATTTTAGAGATTTATGAGACACTTCCTTCTCTATCGATTCTTCGAAGGGTTCTTCTTCTTCTAATTCTTCAGAAGGTTCCTCTTTAGGTAACTCCTTCTCAGGCTCTTCTTCCGGTGATTCTTCAACGGATTCTTCCCTTGGGTTGTTTCGTGGTAAAGGAAAAGTAACTCTTTGTCCTTCCGGGACTCTCTTATGTGCCGTAGTCTTAGTAATCCAACCCACTCCATTAGCATAATGTGCTCGTGTTATTGCTCACGCAAGTGGAGGAATGACATTCGCAGGACGTTTACTAGTCAACATAACTAGAACAACTAATTATCAGAATTGCATTTAACGGCATTCTATTTTCACAAATTTCTCACTCAATTTGCACTTTGTTTTCATATTAAGTATGTATATACTTAGCCACTCACA
The DNA here is from genome assembly GCA_026074375.1 of Tanacetum coccineum. Classification (NCBI taxonomy): domain Eukaryota; kingdom Viridiplantae; phylum Streptophyta; class Magnoliopsida; order Asterales; family Asteraceae; genus Tanacetum; species Tanacetum coccineum. The sequence goes on from BQNB010031131.1 coordinate 10,169, forward strand.
CATAGATAGTATCAACATATACCACAAACTCGCACAATTAAACATTACACATTAACTAACCAACCCTTCCCTAGGAACACTTGCAATGGTCGGGCTGGATACTCCACAAAGTACCCAATTCACTCAAACCTAAGCTCTGATACCAACTTGTAACACTATGATTTTCGTAGTAAAATTTTCATTTTCTAGATTTACATATTCAAAATAAACTTCAAGTTTCAAACTGCGTGGGTCCGTTTGTAAATAGAACATTTACCAAAAACCTATTTTATACAATTTTACATAACATAAGCAGACGAAATTATGTGGCTAAAGTATTTACAATTCAAAACTTGCCACTTGACTCACAACCAAACTTTGGTGTTACCGACATTAATATCCGACAATTAACTAATTAAACTAGAAAAGCACCGCAAAAAGCAATAACAAGCGTTCCCAGAATGCCACGGAAGGAATAACTTAAACGTACACTCTAGCAACAACATGTAAAGGGATAATCTTGACGGGGGGTTAGCACAACTTGCTAGTGAGCATGAATGAACGATTGACATTATAATATGCATCGCCCCAATAACATACATATCATCGTTGTTATCATTACTATCAAACATAACCACATAAATCACACATCACTGTTTACCATCATTAGGTGTGCACCGAAACCAACTCGTTCACATTTTGCAGAGGTAGCTATTCCCAAAAATCAATAATCAAAGTCTGGGGGAAAGTAACAACACCAATCGTTAGCTATGGTCCCACTCAAGCCATCTGTATAATCACCGGGAATGCTATAATTGAGTTCCATCACACATCGATCACACACAATCAACTATAGGAATTAGAGGATCTAGTACAAAACCCAATCCTCTCCCTCTATAGCCCGTAAGGAACGGTGGTCCTGCAGAACCTAGACTCATATGGTACCACGAGTCTCCATTGATCCCGAAATATGACCCGATGGTCCCCTAGGATCCAGCTGGCAACCCAACCCTTAGCTGACCCCACAATGAAGGATGTAATATTCATCCCTCTTTCACACATGTCCGAACATCACACAAACACGTTTTGATCCTTCAGGATCCATAGCATGCATGCATTCTTACTTTATCACAGGATATCACTAATACATACCATCGTATAAGCATACGAAAATCATAAGTAATCACAATATCTACAATTCAATTCTCTTTAAATCATCATGACATTAATATTCATTTCATGATATATATCAAGTTATCACCACTATCAATGGATCATATCATTATGTAATCCCACCATGGGTTCTACATACAAATGCCAGTTAGCTTAATGACCTACTTGATCATATTTAATCACCACTTAATTTAACCACATTAATATATACTTATTAAGCTTCACTTGTTCTGAAAGGCCACAATAATAACAGTACCATTAATACTCCACACTTATCCACACAAAGTCATTAATCTAGTAAAGTCACTTCCACATGTTACTCTTCGTCTATTAGGTATTTTATAATAGTCATATATTACACCACGTTATATTCCACTATTTACCACTGGAAATATGATATATTAACACTCTACTTAGTTCATTTGAACCATTAAAGCACAATAACTCTTTATCTTGTTTCTCATTAGTTCCATAATCCTAATCACACTTATAACGTTCATATATATATATTATATATATATATATATTATTATGATTTATATATATTATAGATCGAAACCATTATCTTCCACAACCCTTTCTCTTGCTTTGACATTGGTTATCTCTTTTATAAGGCTTCACTGCACAAGACATTCTCATTACATAAACTACTTGTGAATATTCGTATATTTTATATACTTTTCACATCCATTAACTCACTTTAAAATTATACACAATTCTCACTCACTTTTACATGTATTGCTTCTTATTTAAGGATTCATTTATAAGTACTAATGCCATGCATATAACAGTTTTATTATCTTTATGTGCTCTCTATGATGATCATTCAATTATATGCATATGTACCCATATTTACTAAGTAAGATACTTTTACATAAGTATCTTTATCCACTTTTAATCATTATTCATTCTCTATATGGATATTTATATCTGCTAACCTTGGCACATACACTACCTCTTATTCGTAATTCTGGTATCTCATTCATTTTATTAGAATCTATTCTTTAAATGCCCAACAATTATGATTTCATACATGTATTTTACTTTCTTGAAATAGCATTTATTAATGTTTACTCTTAACCATGTTTAATGTTCTTGATGAGTTCTCATAAACCACCTTAGAAGTGTGTTTGTTGACTTATCTTCATTTAAATATTCTTTAAGTTAAACCATTACACTTTTAATCTACACACATACTTAATTCATAAACACTTAATAGATAAATAAGGTAATTGACCTTATTATCATCTTACACTTTGGGGGTTTTTTTTTTTTTTTTTTATATGGTTCACACTTATCTTTGATATCTATCATCACTTTGTACTCACACTTGTTGATATCACCTAATTAATCAAATAGATAAACTAACTACTTGACTTTTTAAAGAAATTAGTTAAGTCTAAGGTCAACACACACTCTCCTTTGACTTCTTGATGTTAGATGAGTCCAAACGCTGCTATTGAACGGTGCTATACCAAGTACTCTTGATAACCTAAACAAAAGTCCACCAGATAAACCAAAGAATTAAAAATCCAAATGATGGCAGCCTTGCATAGCGGCGCTATGCCTTCTTTGCATAACGGCACTATGCCGCTCGAACAGAACCTATGTGCAGTTTCTGTACAGTTCACTTTTCCATTCCAAAATCCAATCAAAGTCGATTTAAAACAGTTTCCAGCATAAGAACCGACCTCAAGGAGTCACAAAAAACTCATAGACATCAATTAATCCTAAAGAAACAACTTGAATCAATGATTTAGGTCAAGAAAACAAGATTTGACCCATTTGAAGAACAAGATCAAAACATCAATTCTTGATGTTATATTTCGATTTTATAGTTAATAATCATTTCTAAGGGATGTAGGAACACAAAGAAATCAATGATTCGAATTATAGAACTTAATTTAACAAAACCCACATGAACCCTAAAAGCTTATATCCCCATTGATGAAGACTTACAAGCAAGATGGTGATGATGATGACAAGATGAAGAGGATGATGATTCTTGCTTCAATTCCTGCTTCAATCCAAATCTGATTATGTGCTTGTTTGATTTAGCTCACTGCTTTTGAGTTTGAGAAGGAAGAACCAAAAGAAACAATGAAACGGAGGAGGCAAGGAATAAAAGGAAACAACCTAAAGTCGGTCCCCAAACTGACTTAGATAATAAAGTTCCCGAACACGGGTATTCGCTCCCCTTTCTCACGTACAACTTATTAACCGGATGTCCGTTTTCGCCAACAGGGATATTTTTGGAATCATTAAATCAAACCGTTTAATATTTTTTAACTTTTAGTAGTTATTGACAACTTTTATATTTTCTTAATTATTTATTGTTTAATATTTTCAATTTTATTATTAAACTCATTATTTAATACTTACAATTTTCACACACGACTAGACCCTTTTTGATGATGTTACATACCATCACCATAAACATTGATTTTAGATGATGAATGCTATTGTTGTTTGAGATTCGATTTTAGATTTGTTCTTTGTTTTAGGTTTCGATTTTAGATCTGTTCTTTGATTTATGTTTTGATTTTAGATATGTTCTTCGATTTGCAGATCAAGGTTCCACGTGCGTTGTTTTAGATTCAATTTTAGATCTGTTCTTCATTTTAGGTTTCGATTTTAGATTGAAGACCACTGCCACTATCTGATTTCTTGGAATCCACTCACTGACACATCATACCACGTAGAGGTCTCTACTTAACTTTGTTACTTCAGTCTTCACAACACCCGTCTACTATTGACCATATCAAATCTCCTCCACTTATGTCTTACACCACTCTTTAGATGTAAATAGATTCATCATATCTTTAGTTCAACCATTTGATTGGGGTCATTCTTTTAGTTTTTATCATTAGTTATGTTATCGCATCTCTCACAGCACCGAATGAAAGAACAGAATTAGCCATTCACGAAGGGCTACTCTACTCACGAACTAGAATAGATGAGTATAAAACAATTGGATAAAGCACAAAGCATGAATAACTGGTAAAGATAATACCGATTTCAATCTAATACCTGATAAGTCCAATCAACTCCGAGCATCTGACTTCAAATCAGAGTCTTCTTCTTCATCAGACGATTCTTCATAAGATTTATGAGACACTTCCTTCTCTGTCGATTCTTCGAAGGGTTCTTCTTCTTCTTCTGATTCTTTAGAAGGTTCTTCTTTAGGTAACTCCTTCTCAGGCTCTTCTTCCGGTGATTCTCCAACGGATTCTTCCCTTGGCTTGTTTCGTGGTAGAGGAAAAGTAACTCTTCATCCTTCCGGGACTCTCTTACGTGCCGTAGTATTAGTAATCCAACCCACTCCATTAGCATAGTGTGCTCGTGTTATTGCTCCCGGAGGTGGAGGAATAGCATTCGCAGGACGTTTACCAGTTGACATAACTAGAACAACTAATTATTAGAATTGCATTTAACGGCATTCTATTTTCACAAATTTCTCACTTAATTTGCACTTTGTTTTCATATTAAGTATGTATATACTTAGCCACTCACACATAGATAGTATCAACATATACCACAAACTCGCACAATTAAACATTACACATTAACTAACCAACCTTTCCCTGGGAACACTTGCAATGGTCGGGCTCGGGTTTGAGACTGGATACTCCACAAAGTACCTAATTCACTCAAACCTAAGCTCTGATACCAACTTGTAAAACCGCAATTTTTGTAGTAAAATTTTGATTTTTAAATTACATATTCAAATCAACTTTCAAGTTTTCAAACTGCGTGGGTCCGTTCGTAAATAGAACATTTACCGAAAACCTGTTTTATACAATTTTACATAACATAAGCAGCGGAAATTATGTGGCTAAAGTATTTACAATTCAAAACTTGCCACTTGACTCACAACCAAACTTTGGTGTTACCGACATTAATATCCGACCATTAACTAATTAAACAACAAAGCACACAAAAGCAATAACCAAGCGTTCCTAGAAGCCACGAAAGGAAATACATAAACGTCACACTCTAGCAGCACCTGTAAAAGGGGAAATCATGAGGGGGTTAACACAACTTGCTAGTGAGCATGAATCAATGATTGACATTATAATATGCATCGCCACAATACAGATCATATCACACGTGTCAACATTACATATCACACATACCACATAAATCACACATCACTAGATTACCACATTGGGTGTGCACCGGCCTAACTCGATCACATTTTGTAGGGTAGCTATTCTCACTCAATAATCTAAGTCTAGGGGAAAGTAACAACACTAATCGATAGCTATGGTCCCACTCAAGCCATCCGTATAATCACGGGGAAAGCTATCACTGAGTTCCATCACACATCGATCACACACAATCAACTATAGGAATTAGAGGATCTACTACAAAACCCAATCCTCTCCCTCTATAGCCTGTAAGGAACGGTGGTCCTGCAGAACCTAGACTCATATGGTACCACGAGTCTCCGTTGATCCCGAAATATGACCCGATGGTCCCCTAGGATCCAACTGGCAACCCAGCCCTCAGCTGACCTCACAATGAAGGATGTAAACATATGACGAGCTGTTATGTTCTTATGAATTTATTTTTTTAATGTTATTAATTTATTAGTTTAGGCATGTTAACAATAGCACATTATTATTTGATTTTCTAAATTACAAATTTAAGTTAGAACCGTGTAACCGAACCAGTTTTTGGTGGTGTGGTCGGTTTGGTTTCACTAGTTTAGTGGTTCGGTTTGGTTTGATATTTCTTGAAACCGAGGTTGTCGGTTTGGTTCATAATTATTGACATAAACCGACCAATCCAAACCATGAATACCCCTAATTATAATTAAAATGTTTAGAAAATTGTTCTATTTCAAGATTTTAGGAACTCATACACTTTAAGTGATGGTTTTTAAAATATAAGAAGAATGAGTTTACTAGTGGAGAGTAAATGTGAGCGTAGAAATCGATAGTCAAACCATAACCGATTTAACTGATGAAACCAACTCAGACTAACCGAATCGATTTTAAAACCTATGATTCGATTTCTAAATTTTGGTTAACAAATAAGGTCAGTTCGGACCTGTTCGATTACGAGGCACCGGAGGAGTTGCGAAAAGAGGAGTCAACAGGGGAGGTTGTCGATATAGGCGATGGTCGATTTGGGTTGTTAACCTGTTTGATGAAGGTCTCTAAAAAGAAACTTGTTTGACCAGAGGGTTGTAAAGCACGAAAAGTAAAAAAAGTAAATTATTTCTTTCACCGTTTAGTTGCTAAATAGAATTATAGATCAAAATTTCTTTTTTTAATTAAAAGGAAAACTATAATATCCCAAATAAAAAAAATTGAATATTTTAAATTGCAAATTTCAAAAAAAAAGATCTACCTTTTTATGCACAACAAACATATGATGATTTGAGTGGCATTGAAATGTTTAGCATCAATAGTGGATAATGCAAAACTAAAAATCAATTTCTAACGATGTTATCTATGGTATTATTGGTATAGAATTTAGAATATATATGACCACCACAAAAATATTATTTGGTTTTTACCTATTCCATATTTCCAATAATTAAAACGTAAAACCCTTCTAATTGTACCTACTACTATACCAATCTATAAATACAACTTAAGCCATTGGCAGAAAAACACACACACAAACACGTAAACCTCTAATCAATTATTTTCTAGTCCGAAGATGAAACCCACCACCTTATTTCTCGTTTCCGTCCTCCTCTTTCTGTTCACCTCACCCTCTCTCTCGACTTCCATCCCTACAGTAGACGATGACATTGTATTAGACGACATAGGCAACCCTTTGCTTAAAGACGTCGATTACATCATAAGCCCCCCGGTATCGGGGCCATCGAGGCCTATTGGTGGTACAGTCAAGCTAGCTACTCCCTTAAACAATCAAACCTGTGAAGCTGATGTTGTTCAAGACCCATTTGAACTTTATATCGGCACCCCATTCACCTTCACTCCCGTCAATCATAGCGAAGAATTTGTAAAATTAGGTTCTCCACTCGCCATTCAATCCCCTACTGAGAACCCATGTGGAAAAAGCACAGTTTGGCAGGTGTTAAGTCGTGAGGGGTGGTTGCTCAGATTATAACCACTAGGGGGATCGTTAATACCGGACCCAGCTGTTGGATTATGGTAGTCGAAATAGCACGTTTACATTACGAATATGTGAGCCTATTGGGGGCACACACGTTAATACACGGAGAATGTATTTTATACTTCACATTATAAAACCACAAGGACTAAAATAAATTAAGACATTAAATTGTTTCATGTCCTAAAGATGGAAATCATAGAAGGTTCGGTTGAGATAAGGATGGGAAAAAAAGAGCCGGTTGTTGATAAGGAATTGGAGAGGGTAATTGTGATAAGCCTATGACTTGTTTCCTAAGTATATCACAACAAGGATTTATGGGTTATAAATACCCTATATCCCATACCATATTAACGACACATAATTCCCCAAATCCCTCAAAAAATCTAATCGGTTTTCTTTGTTTTTTTTCTACTCACCGATTTTCATAAAATCACAAAAGGTTTTATTTGGTTTTTCGGCTGATACCCCACACCTAATTCGTTTAAAGCTTAGCTTTAATTTTATTCAATTCTTGTTTCTCTCCAAGCTTGACACTCAAGAATTGTATACAAGGTGGTTGTTTGGTTTGCTGTTCGAAGAAAAAGCCCCAAAGGGTTTTCGGGTTTTGTTTAATTCAGTTCTTTATTTTTCGGATATAAGCTCATTAGGTGCGTGTGGTATTCGATTATTCAAGGGTTGATTGTTTGTGAAGTTAAGCCTAGCATAGCTTAATACATTCGGTTGACGTGATTGTGTGAGCAACCGTAGAGGCGATTGTGTTAGTCGCTTTATTCTTTTTCTTGATCAATTTGCTGAGAGGTACGCTTTCTATTTACTTTTCAGTTACGTGTTAATCATATGCTATTACTAGATCCAATCCGCTGCGTACTCGTAGTAACTTGGTTACATAGATATTAAATCCCAACAGTGGCATCACGAGTCAACTCGTTTTAGCTTTATGGGTTACACGTTTTTGTTTTAATTATACGCCTAGTTTGCATGCCTATTATTAAAACATATGCTATGATCTGCTGCGTTTGATATTTTATTTATGTTTTACTAGAAAAATATGACAATAATATTTAGATTCTTGCCATAAGATAAATAAAATATGTAGATATTGATCTTGAAAACTATTAAAAGTTAATATAGGATTAAAAGGGAAAATTAAAATTGTTAATTAAGTATGCTTGTTCCTTTTTAATTTTTGCTATTCCGGCTATAAGACCCACTCAATCACAAATTTTGTGATGAATGGGGCGATCTAGGCACTTAGCAGAAAACCTAGTGAGGGTCTTATGGTTCTCCATTTGGGGAAGACTCGCGAGAGAACTCGGATTTTACATGTTTACTTGTATGCTTAAATGTCATCTTTTGTATTATGAATCTTAGTATGCATGATTATTTAATGTCTAATTGTTTACGTGCCTAATTAAATATGCCATATGCCTTAAAAGATGATGTTTATGTAGTCTATTAATTTTTACACGCCTAATGCATGCTCATAGTGACCAACCATTTGTTTCGTGAAAAACTGTTTTTGTGAAAAATTAATTAGACGCTAAACTATGAAACTTGCTTTTTCTTGAATTAAAAACTGGACGCTATGGACTCATGGGATGTACGGCTCATCCACTAGAACAAACTATAAGAGAAGTTTAAGGCGGGTTGCATTGACGTAATTCCCTAAAGAAATAAGGTTTTTTACAAGCTTCGCGCTGACCTGTTTCTCCGCTTCTTTGCGAGTTCGATTAGAGTTACCGTGAACCATAGAAGTCACTACATTGTCATTATTAAAGGTTTTTAAAAATCAGTATTACAAAGTTGTTTACATGCTTCTTTGTATACGTTTTGACACATTTATGTGAATACCCCTAGTAAAATTTTAAGTCTATGCCAGCCAACCTAGAACACGTGCAATTGGTTTGACCGCTTTGGTCAGACCTTAGGGCCCTACCAACCCATGGTGAATTTCGTGTTCTGGTCAGACCTCTAACGATTTTTACAAGTTCTAGCTTGGTCGACTTAATTCGAGTAGGCTTGGTCAGACCTTGGACCCGAGGCATAAGATGATACTAAACATGCTCTTAACATTATTACTTGATTACTAATGTTTTGACCAGTATCATAAACCTAAGAGTTGCATTTAAATGCAATTAACGCTCGTCGCTTACCTCTTGCCCCACTTGTTTACGCCCTGATCAGACCTTTGGTAATAAGTAGGAGGTCAAGTTGGATCTTAGTCTTAATTAGTAAATTAATTGGGTAGTTAATTCTATTATTTATGCATTTTTCTTGCATTAGGGGCATTTTGGTAATTTTACACTTGTTGTCAATTTGGGTTTTATATTTAGTGTTCCCGTGTATTCGTGTATTCGTGAATTTTAAATTTCGTGTGTTGACTTGTCGTGATATTAATTACATACGTTTACTTGTCGTGATTTACTATTTATTTAAAATTTTAAATTTCATGGTATTTTCATGTGGGTTTTACAAATAGTGTTGCCACAATTCTAGAAGTACAAGCCGCAATGATGGCTAGTACAAAAAATCCCAACTCTAAACCAAGAAAAACTTCTGTAGCAAGGAAATGCGCTAACAAAAAGTTTACAAGTTACCAACTTTTATACTTCAATGGTACGGACGGAGCTGTTGGTCTCATTCGCTGGTTTAAACGGATTGAATCGATATTTTCTAGTAGCAAATGTGCCGAGAAGAACAAAGTAAGATTTACTGTTAGTACCCTTACTAAGGAAGCTTTGTTCTGGTGGAATTCATTTACCCAGTCTATTGGAATAGAAAAAGCCTATAAGATCACCTGGTCTAAATTTAAAAGACTTTTGATAGAGAAGTATTGTCCTTAAACTGAGATTAAGAAAATAGAAGCAGCCATTACCATGACCCAGAAATTAATAAAGCATGTAATGAAACACAATTCTGTACAAGAAACCAATAACCATAAACGAAAGTTTAATGATGAAAGAAACACCACCGACAACAACAACAACAACAACAACTACCCCAATGACCGCAACAACAATAACCACTCTAACAATCGCAACAACAACAACTACCGCAACAATCACAACCGTAACAATGATTACCATCACCAGCAGAATAGAGGGCAAGAAACTGTTAAGACTTATTGATAACATCAAATAGTTGATATATTTATACATCAAATTCCCTTAGAAAATATCTGTTAAAGTTATAAAATGCATATGAAAACGTTGCTAAATCGATTATGAGATGTTTTTAGGAAATAAATAGGTATTTGGATAAAAGGCGCGGGATTTAGACACGGAAAGCTAGAAGTCAAGAAAATTCAACAAAGAAGAAGATTATGGCGTAACACCTACGCATAGTTTACGCCGTGACATACATAAAGTAAAAGCTGAGTCAGCAAGGGACATTACGGCGTAACACCTCATCTACAGTTACGGCGTAACAATTCAAATTCAAAGTTAATATGTTATCTTACTCAGCATCACGGCGTAACCTCACGACAAGGTTACGCCGTAACTACTATTAAGCCTGAAAGGGAGATTCACACGTCAGCATCATTACGGCGTAACACCTCTTAAAGGTTATGCCGTAACCACCTCGTTCCCTATAAATAGAGGCTCAATCCGGCCTCATTATCATCATTCCACAACACAATCACCTTCACAGCTGCTTAGGGGAAATCTCAGCCCCAAGAAGACAACGGTTTCCACTAGAAGTCCAAGGGATACTCACTTAGCATTCAGAATATCTTGTATTCAGTCATTTAGTTTTGTAAGAACTATGTTTATGATTTATATGATATTGAGTACTGTTGCATTTACTATGAGTAGCTAAATTCCTTTTGTGTTGCCCTAATTATGTAGTTGTTAATATTATAGTTTGTGTTCCCGTTTAATTGGAGTTTTACTGGATATCCATATAGCTTTTCATGGATCCTTGACCTTTGGTAGTATATAAGTTGGTTTAAATCCTGTTTTTCTCACAAGTACAATGATCATTTCGAAAAGGGGTTGTAATGGGATTTTAGAACAGTTTGGCACCTGTTCTTAGGTAGGAACCGACCACGTCACCGCCTTGATTGACTTATATACTTAAAAAGTGTAAGAACTCTTTCAGAGAGGGTTTAATAATCAGTAGGTTATTAGATTAGTCTTATGGATAGTTGGGGAATAAACACTGCAGACTTGAATAAACCATTTTCACTTGACCAATAAAGGATGGAAATTTGCAGGTGAGCATAGGGCAGACCGTGATGACCATTCAGATCTGTCGACCTTAGATCCACTGGTAAGTTAAACGTGGCAAGGGAACCTAGCTGTAATAGTAGCAATGAAATGATTAGGGCAACATAACTTCTCTCCCTCTGATTTTCATCCTCATTTATTTTTTCGCATTTATTATTCTTAGTTATAATTACTATATCCAAACTATTTTTCATTGTGACATTCATAATTGAATTAATACTATTAAACTTAGTTCTTGGGACGACCTCAGATTTACCAGCTACTGCACTACTTTACGACCGGGTACTCTGCCCGTTAGTGCGTGTAAACGGTAGACGAGTTTTATAAATTTAAAACTTGCTAGTATTTAATTAAAAGAAATTACGCATCAAGTTTTTGGCACCGTTACCGGGGAACTAAATTTAGTTTTAATTTAATTATTTTTGTCTATAAACCCTCCAGATATGGCTGAGGATGAGATCGATAACCTCACCATGGAACAATATCTCGCATTAACCTGAGGAAACCAGGCACCGGGCGTGGTTAAACCTGAAATCGGGGAAAATGTGAACTTTGAAATCAAGAGCCAATTTATGCGCGAATTAAGAGACGATACCTTTTTTGGAAACAAAAATGACGACGCTCACGAACATGTTAAACGCGTCCTCGACATTGTTGGCCTCTTCAATATTCCTGACGTTTCTTACGATGCCGTCATGTTACGTGTTTTCCCTATAACACTAACAGGTGAAGCAAAACGGTGGGTAGACAGACTACAACCAGGAACCATAAACTCTTGGGAACTGCTTAAAAATGCCTTTATACAAAGGTATTGCCCACCATCAAAAACAGCTAAACAATTAGAAGAAATTCAAAACTTTAAGCAAGATGGAGGCGAAACCCTTTACCAAGCATGGGAACACTATAATGATCTTTTATACAAATGCCCAACCCATGACATAAATAATCATCAAAAAGTAAACATCTTCTATAACGGTTTAGGAGCAATGAACCGTCAATTACTTAATTCCCAGGGACCCATTCCTGGCATGACACCCAATCAAGCATTTACAACAATCCAAACTATGGCAGACCATTCCCAAAAATGGCATGACATCTCTTTAAACAAAACCAGTAACAATGAAAATAATTCCGCTGGAATTGCTTCCCTAATCAATAAAATAGAAAATCTAGGTCGGGACATGAAAAAACTTAAAGAAAATATGCATGCCATTCAGGTTGGATGCCAACTATGTAAAGGAGCCCATCTCGACAAAGACTATCCTCTTAATGAAGAAGTTAATAGCGCTGAACCCGTTAAATACGGAGAATTCATTCCACCTCCACCATTTGGTAATAATTCCAAATATCGTGTAGGACCTCCTGGATACTACACTCGCATTGATAATAAACAACCATTCAATGAAAAGAAACCTAACCTAGAAGAGCTAATGAACAAACATTTAGAAAAATCAGCACGGAGAAGAGCAAAAATGGAAGAATGGGTAAAAAAGCTACAAGAAAACACCGAAATTCACACTAGAAATCAAAGAACTTCCTTAAAAAATCTTGAAACTCAAATTGAACAATTAACAAATAACTTCATGATAAATCTACCCAAAACCAATGTAAATCTCTTCGAACTCATAATGAGATTCTTCCAAGTAATTCATTGCCATGTCAGCTTCCCCCAAAGGAAATAAACCCTGGAAATTTTACTCTTCCTTGCACCATTGGAAACCTTAATGTCTTTGCCTTAGCCGATTTAGGGGCAAGTGTCAACGTAATCCCTAAATCTGTACTTGAACAATTAAAATTAACTAGGCTTACTAAAACTAATATGAAGGTTGAAATGGCCAACACTACTAAAAGAACTCCCTTAGGAATTATAAAAAATCTTCTTGTAAAAATTGATAAATTTTTATTCCCGCCAGACTTCGTGATCATGGATATGCTTAATAATCGTAATGAAACTGTGATCCTGGGAAGACCGTTCCTAGCTACTATCCATGCCGAAATTGATGTCTTCAACAAGGAAATATCTCTTAGAATTGGTGATGAAAGAATTACGTTTGATATGAACAAAAATAATCATAATTTCACCACCCCAGTTGGAAGAATATATTCGATTAGCTTAGTTTCGGATAACGAGTCTACTCTTAAAAATAATGATCAACCTCTAGAACAATAACAGATTCGAAAGAAACCAAGGAAACTTACATATGATATAAAACTCCCTAGCAAACATTTCTATAAACCAATCAAACAAATTCTAGAAGGAGAACTTATCTTCTGGCTATTTTGTGACCCAAAGAAAAAATAATGTAATGGAGGTATAGAAATCCATGGCATAGATGAAGATGGAACATTAAAAAACTGGTATTTTGATGGAGACATGAATAAAATAGAAAAAGACACAGTAACATTCCCTGAATTCCTCTTAATAAAATATGGAGAAACACAAGATAACGGATTGGTTTGGGATGAACGGTTTGACGAATGGTGTAGTGAGAACTCCAACACTTACATTATTAATTCTACTATAGTTCAGGAAATTAATAAACTCAGACCTAAGGATTACCACTTTAAGGATTGGCTGTTAACTAAAGTAGGACACACCAATGTAAGTGAACCAGTAAAGAAAAATCTCCTTAAAACGTGGTTAGTCGATTGTTTCCAAAATGATCTCAATAGTGACCCTCTATCTAGGAGTTTTGATGACTACAAGTACATGTTCGACCTAGAAATTGACCTTCTGGCTGATGAATACGCCATTGGAATAGGTAAAAAGGGACATATACTTGAAGATATTTGGGATGATTGTAAGTAGTAAAAACTCTAAAAATTGGTATGACTACATCCTTGAAGAGAAAGAAAAACATGAAGCAAAATGTAGCAATAGGAAATATCTACCTCCTTAAGTTCATATAGAAACTCTGGAAGTAAAACGATACTCATTCCTTACTGGACAAAAATTTATATGTGTCAACAAAGAAACGGAGGAAATGCTACCCTTAGGAAGAGAAAACGGATCGAGATTCAAGAAAATGATCTGTAAAGAAATCAACAATTAAAAGCTCGGGAGAGTCGAACTTAAAGACTCGTTAATAAACAAAAGTGCTATCGGGAGACAACCCTTTCTTTTATTTTAATGCAATATTAGGTGGTTTTTGATTTTCATAAGTTTTTCGCTGATTATTAAGTTTTCTATCTGTTTGCGTAATCCTTATATTATGCCGTAATCTCATTAGTTACGGCGTAACCTCTCGTATGGATTACGCCGTAACCCATCTGTCTCAAAAATGAATTTTATAATGAAAACTTAATTACAGCGTAACCAATACCATGGATTACGCCGTAATCATGCTTAACAATTTGAAAATCATTTCAAAAACCGTGTATATGTAAATGGACTTTGTGGGTATGTTCGTTGTAAGCCCTCACGAGACTTCACTCGTCTACTTGGGCCGCCAAGTGGTTTAAAAGGCTTGTTGCATACGCTAAATGCAACCATGATTCCTACGAAAGTGAGTTAGTTATTTGTATAGTGTTATGTTTTTGTTTGCTAAGTGATTATAAGGGATATGAGCTTGTTCCAAGAAGCAACACGGGAAGAAATTAATGCTTCATCATTACTTACAGGAGCAATACTCAGGGAGTTTTTGTCACAATTCTACTCTTTCCTTTAAATTTTAAATTATTTATGTACAATAGGGACATTGTATAATTCAAGTGGGAAGAGGGGAGTAGAATTGCCACTCGACCGATATTTGCCTTCGATTATCTAGTTTAAATTGAAAATTTTGTTAAAATTAAAATTTTTTGTCGCATTTTTTTCCTTATAAACTAGAACTAATCTATGTCGAGCACACTTTTATCCATTATTCCATACGGTGAGGATATAACCTTAATTATCCATTTTCATCCATTTTACATTTATTTCACCAAAATATGAGTGTACCGGTAGTATTGTTGACTTTAGAACTTGGCTTGTACATCATTTTAAGACCTAACTGGTTAGTGAAATAAACTGTTTAAGAAGGAAACAGTTTTAGGATTCACCAAATAGCCTATATGTGTGTGTTTATCGACTTGTCGCATTGAATTAACGACCTCCCTGTGTAAAGCCCTTATTTTGCATCCATAAAAATATGCAAAACCCCCTAGATCACCTTGTTTAGCCTATCTATGTTATTAAACCCTATATGTTCGTGACATCATTATACCTTAGCCTACCCTTTAGTTTAATATTTATTTGTGTTGAAATGTCTGGCTACCTACATCCATGGTTCAGGAACATGATTTAGAGAGTTATCATTGCTGTATACATTGTTGATCGTATGACGTGATCCCCCAAGCATTACCACTTTCGATACTGTTCATCTCAAGTGGGGGGATATATATTATCTATTTTCGGGAGTAGAAGTAGCATCTAGGTGGTACACAAGACTCTGCCTAGGTGCAAAGGCTCCTGAGGTCGGTTACGTATTATAAAACCAACTTTATAAGGGGAAATGAAAACCCCTTGGTTACTGAAGTGGCGAAATGACAAAGCCACTATTATATTTTGGTCAACAGCTCTGTAACATCACATATTTTGAGCTGACCCACCATGATGATTATGATCGAGATTCTGCTTCAGAAAACTTAGACTATGGGTGGACAGTAGTTAGCCATGGATACCTTAGTTTTATTTGACTAACTTGTTTTATG
The DNA here is from genome assembly GCA_026074375.1 of Tanacetum coccineum. Lineage (NCBI taxonomy): Eukaryota > Viridiplantae > Streptophyta > Magnoliopsida > Asterales > Asteraceae > Tanacetum > Tanacetum coccineum. Next base: position 26,338 of record BQNB010031131.1, read on the forward strand.
TTTACACCCGTGTGCATCCCTTATCTTGCCCATATTACACAAATTCACCTTATCACCCATTGTTTCCTTTAAGACTGTTTAGATCCTAATTCTACCTGGTGGAGATTTGTGTACTCTCCAAGCTTATGATAGAATACATACTATGACTGTCCAAATGAGTGATCACCCCGAAATGAAACACTTAGATTAGATGAGTGATGTGAGTGTTTGTTCCCTTTTTGAGTGGTGTTCGGCTTTGATAAATTATAGCATAAGGTAGGTTATAAATTCCTTTTCTTAAGTAAAATTGAGGAAATATTTTAATAATTTGTTTCTAACAGGTTCTACTTGAGGGCAAGTAGAAGTCAAGTGGGGGGATATTTGATAATATCAAATAGTTGATATATTTATACATTACATTATCGTAGAAAATACCTGTTAAAGTTATAAAATGCATATGAAAATGTTGCTAAATTGATTATGAGATGTTTTTAGGAAATAAATAGGTATTTGGACAAAAGGCGCGAGATTTGGACACAAAAAGCTGGAAGTCAAGAAAAGTCAACAAAGAAGAAGATTACGGCGTAACACCTACGCATAGGTTACGCCGTAACATACATAAAGTAAAAACTGAGTCAGCAAGGGATATTGTGGCGTAACACCTCATCTACAGTTACGGCGTAACAATTCAAATTCAAAGTTAATACATTATCTTACTCAGCATTACGGCGTAACCTCGCGACAAGATTACGTCATAACTACTGTTAAGCCTAAAAGGGAGATTCACACGTCAGCATCATTACGGCGTAACACCTTTTGAAGGTTACATTGTAACCACTTCGTTCCCTATAAATAAAGGCTCAATCCGGCCTCATTATCATCATTCTATAACACAATCACCTTTATAGCTGCTTAGGGGCAATCTCAACCCCAAGAAGATGACGGTTTCCACTAGAAGTCCAAGGGATACTCACTTAGCATTTAGAATATCTTGTATTCTGTCATTCAGTTTTGTAAGAACCATGTTTATGATTTATATGATATTAAGTGCTATTGCATTATATATGAACTCATCTTTTTCAGGAAATTTTTTTTCTTTATTACATTACTTACTTTGCCAATATCTCAATGTGCAACATTTCTTGCATAACTAAAGTTAACGGGCTCAGGCAACCTACATATGGCAATCTTATCTTCATATATGTCAAGAAAACATCATAACATATCAATTCAATATCATAAAATCATTTTTACAAAGTACATTACTCAGATAATGTACCATTTGCAACATTATATCAAAACGGGCTTTAAACCGTTATCGGGTGCCTCTAAACCCTAATTTCATAGAAGTTTAACATCTAAATGCACAAGCTATTAAAGCATATGTACAAGTAATATAACATCTCATTTGAAATATATAATACCTTCAAATCAAAGTACAAATCTTTAAAAGCTCAATATACAAGTCATTAAGCATGATCTCTAAAATAGCCGTTTTACCTCCATTTTTATTCTAATTTCTTCACCATCACTTGTGTACAAGATAATAAACTCAAATTACATTATGTAAACCCTAATTATTCCATTCATAAACTTTCATTCATGTTTTTATACTCAAAACGCTAATTCAAAACCCTAAACCCTAAAACTAAGCTAGTTTCTAAACCATGACCCGTTTTTTGATTTTTATCCATTATAAACCCAAACCAACACTCAATTAAGTTGTAATGACTTAATTTAAAACATTCTTAATCATATTCCATTATCATTTCATCAATTCACTCCAACTATAAGCAAATCAAAACCAGAAAACCCTAATTATGCCCTAATTTAGACTTTGACCCGTTTACTCATTTTCTACCCATTTTAACCCAAACCACCTCTCAACTTTTAATTATAATCCTTAATATAAGTCTTAGGATCAGTAACCTATCATTACTAATCAAATGTACATGAATTCCAAGCTTGAAAACCCTAAATGAGCCCTAATGAACTCGAATTACAAAAGCTTTGCAAAATGACCCTTATGATAGTTTTTCTTGCAACCAAGCACCTTGATGACCATGATACTTAATCCCTAGCTTCTTACAAGCACCTTACTTCAAATATCTTCACTTTATATTGATTAAAAACTCATCACATGCATCCTTGTTTCTTTATCCTAGCCGCGGCATCAAAGGAGGTATCCACATCATTCAAGCTAGTATCTAGCTTAACCAACACATCTACTAGCCCCTCCTCATCACCCTCTAGACCTCTTATGTGTCCCATCTCAGATTGAAAGCTTACCTTGAGCTCTAAGGGTCTTTTAACTATAAATAGCAAGCTAAACACTTCATTTTTCTTCATCCCCCACTTCCTCCTCTATAACCCTTACATAGAAGCAATCCTTTGCTCTAATATATCCTAAGTGATCTTAAGAAGGCTCAAGTATAGAAAGGAAGCAAAAGAAACCAAAAAATAAAGCCTGGGAGTCGTTATTCTAGGCGTACGAAGCTAAAAGTCCCGATTTCGACCTATTTCTAAGCTATAAGCTCAAGACCAGGTTCTCTAAGCTTATAATCTGCTTTCATAACGTCATAATGTTCATATGATCATGCTAAAATCATAATATAAACCTTTGAACTTAAAAACCTATGTGTTATGCCTTTTTGATCCAAAATCGTACACCCAAAACCCTTAATTCATGTTTTTACTTAATCTATGAGCTAAACTTGTAAACTATTGTTATAATCAATCTTAATAACTTTATATAACCTTAAAATAAGTGCTTTGATAAGTCATGAAAGAATTTGATCTTAAAACCCGTGCGTTTTCGTTTTGAAATCCTAATTTGACCCATTTTGCTTTTTAGCTTAACGAATTATTATTTTAAACTTGCGTTGTGTTAAATCTTCATGGTATATATCCATGCAAGGGGTATATATCGTAACTTTTGAAAACTTATAACTAAAAGGACTAAAAATGTCATTTTATCAAAGTTATAACTACAGGGTCTATTATGTCACTTTTCACAGTGTAAGGTTTACTTTGTATATCTTTAAAAGTTGAAGGACCAAAGTTGTAAAAGTGCAAACTCCAAGGGTATATTTTGTTACTTTTCAAACCCCAGGGTTTAAAATGTAACATTTTGAAAAAGTATAAAATCATATTCAAAACATTACCCGACATAACTTTAATTAACGCTTGATGTGCTTAACATTTCCATAAATTGAATAAAATGCTTAAAACCGCTTATGTTCTAATCATTATATTATTCATCATCGACGTGCTTTCAAAAATCATGTCCCGGATCTATATCATACCACAATACTAGGGAGATTCATATTAAGAAGTTTCATCTTGATATTACGTTCTGACTGAGTTGTTGGGTTTACGGTTTAAAGTGCCCTAGCTCCTCAAACATTTACTGAATGACTTCTGAATTATGATGGCCCGAACGGTGTTATGATAATTTTTATATCAAAACCGACATCGATGTAAAATCTTACATATTCAATCAAACTAAGACTTACCATATATTACCCTAGGTTGCCTGTGACGAAGCTGTTACTATCATTTCATAAACATTGCTATCAATTTCCCTATAACAATTCAGGTGAGTTCAAAGCCTCGCTTTTCAATCTTTTTATAAACCCGCGAGGGAGATACATGCTATAAACATAAATGCAATTATTTCTACATGCTATTTCAATTTACTATTGCCTAGGTAACTACTTTGCCTTTAAGTCCCCATAATCATGAACCGTTAGTTACTCTCCGTAGTAAGCGCGGATGGTGTGAATAGATCTATTTGGGCTGGACTCCCCATTTGTTTACCCAATTACGTGTAACCAATTGCACATCATTAGAAATCACGCGGATGTTTTGGCAAGGGCATCCGCAGGGGCAATAACATATTACAATACTCTAAGGCTTCGGATTCATGAGCTGATGGCAATAATAATTATGTTTTTCAATACTGGGTATATATCAACGTAACCTAAATATCGCATTTGCATTCAAATTATTTAAACTTAAACCTATGAATTCACTCAACCTTTGTGTTGACTTTTTTAGCATGTTTTGTCTCAGGTAACTTATGGCATGGAGTGGCATGGACATAAAGATGGCTAAAACTTGTTGTCATTCACATTGTAACTAGATTTTGGGACCTGCCTTTGTAAAACTCTAATTTGAAATGAAAGATAACTTATCTTTGAAATAAACGTCTTTTTTGAAGTCGTTTTCTATGATTATGATTGTTGTATCCATGAAGTAATACCCCAGATTAGCTTCCGCTGCTATGTTGTAAAAATAGGGGTGTTACAATTTTCTTGTAAAGTCTAGGCACTGATACGCCATATCTTCTTTGCTGGATACGGCATATGTAGTTAGAAATAAGAAATCTTCAAATATCATCATTTAAGCTTCAAAATGTGCGCCTTTTAGCTTGTCTTCACAATGTACCCCATTATGAGCTTGTCTTCACAATGTAGAAAGCTATTATATAATCAAACACTTCAGTCTTGTTTTTAAAAGAAAAACCCAAATAGCCCTGGAAAAATCATGTATAATAGTAAGAAAATATTTGAAACCATCCATGCTAGCAACCTTATATGGACCCCACATATCAAGATAAACAAGTTCACCAATATCTGTAAACACATGACCACTAAGAGGAACTGGTTCCCTTGTATGTTTAGCTCTTTGACATACATTACATACAACATCAGACTTGTTATTCTTAAATGACAAATTAGGTTTTAAAACATCCAGATATTGGTCAGCATGATGACCAAGCCTGCAATGCCAAGTATACTTAGACAGAAAACACACATTATTAACACAAGAACTTTTAAGTTCTCTACCTTGATTTCCATCAAAGTAGTATAAACCACCAAACTATCTACCAGTCCCCAGAACCTTCCCTGTTCTCAAATCCTGGTTTAAGATATAGCATTTAAACTCATCAAAGGAAATGATCAACTTACTATCCCTAGCAACTTTATGCACAGACATTAGGCTAACACAATATTCAGGCACCACCAACACATCAAATAATGTCAAATAATTAGTTAAAGACATATTCTTAATTTTAGTAATAAAGGCCTTAGTACCATTTGGATGAGAAACTTTAATTTTTAAATGAGAAATATCAATGACATTAGTAAGAAATTTTTCAGTGAATTCAATGTGTTGATTAGCCCCAGAATCTGTGATAACACCCTTGGTTTCATGCTTAGTATGAATCATACTATTAGAGCATAAAAACTTATTGAAGTTTTTATTAAATAACTTTCTTGTGTTAAAAACTATACCTACCATATTAGCTTGCACACCTTTCCTATTAACAAAATTTTATTTGATAAGAGAGATAAGAGTAGACAATTGTTCATCAGAAAAACTAGAAGAATAACTGAACCAACTAGCATTGTTAGAAATATTTTCCCTTTAAAATTTTGTCAAGCCTTCTTTTTACCAAAATCGGGAGGATAGCCAATGATTTTAAAACATCTATCAATGGTATAACCATTGAAACCACAATTTTCACAAACCATATTAGAACCCTCAACAGTTCTTCTATTCCTATTATCATTAGGTCTGATGGTGTTAGAATGTCTTTGGATATTATTAGAGACCTGAGATCTTTGATAATTCACTCTATTAGGAACATTCCCAGAGGCAATCCTATGTGATCCTTATTAGATATAACAACATATGCACTCCTAACATGAGGTAAGGTCTCTCTGGATAATATAAAACTTCTTATTTGCATATAAGTATCATCAAGACCCATCAAGAATTGCATTAACTTCATTATCTGATTATGTTTCTTAAAACCATCAGCAGCATGACAAGTACATCTAGGCAACTCAACTAAAGCATCAAATTGTTTTCATAAAGCATCTAACTTATGATAGTAATCAGTAATAAAGGACCCACTTTGGCTTAAAGTATGAATTTTATGATGCAAACTAAAGTCACGGATTCATCTACTTTATCATATGTTTATTTTAATTCTTCATAAACACGTCTTGCCCTTTTTAAAAAAATTTGACCAAGAAAGAGTTTCTCAGAAATAGAATTTAAAATCCACCCCAAGACAATTGCATTGACTTTATCCTATTTTCTCTCTAAAATTTCATCAGTATTAGACCTTACATAAGAACCATCAATAAAGCCAGTTTTATTTTTACCCTCTAAAGAAAGTAACATAGCACATGACTAAACTTGATAATTCTCAGTTCCTTTAAGTTTCACAGAAACAACAGTTAAAGCAGCAAAATTATTAGGGTGTAAATGAAGAGGATGACTTAATCCATTTTACTAATTAAAGTAACAGCAGGATCATTAACATCCTCATTATCAGAATTATCAGGTGTATAATGAACAGATATTGCAACAAATATAATAAAGCAACAATAAAAAAAACAATAACACAGAATAGACCCAATTCAGATAGTTACCATGTTTCCTTACCACTAAAGTGGTAGGTCAAGGGCAGACTGAATTGAGAACCAAATTAATGAAAGAATAAAGAAGAAAAAGCGTAAGAGGTGTTACAAAGCACGCAATCAACAAAATTTTTTTATGGAAGACCTTCTTATTATCCTTTAATTCACTTAGTTAAAGAATAACAAGAACCCAAAATCTTTATTCCCAAACACCAAAACCCTAATTTTGAAAATTAAGGTTTTCTCCAGAATGTTCCACAAACACCAGCAGATCAACTGAAAATAGTCAGTTAAATATAAGAAGCCTTTAGAGATCAAAACCCCTAAATTTCCCAAACCCTAATTTTCTTAAAAAGTAGGCGTTTTCTTAAAAACGTTTTAGCAAAGATCTATTCATTAATTAACCAAAACACTTTAATTGATGAAACCTTAATTTGTTTAAAACTTAGATCAAGAAGAAAAACCTGGCTATTGTACCATGAACAGATTTACATTAAAATAATAAGATCCTGAATCTTAATTCAGGTACAACAATCTCTTAAACTACAAGTACAACAATCTCTTAAACTGCAAGTTGATCTTAATCAACATAAATTAGAACCAATCAAAGATTACCCTAGTTAATTTGTTGTAATTTTATTATCTAAATGATAATAGTTCTATTACAATCTGAATCAAGAACATATCCAAGGTTGAAGAAAGAGATCAACCAAGATCAAAATCAAGAACAATGAGAGAATGATAATCGAGAGAGAAAGAGGCAGATATAGATTTAGGGTTATGACTTTTTAAGTCATAACTTTTCCTTTTATAGCACCAGATAGGAATCACATCTTGACAACTTTAGCCCTCCAACTCTCATCTCCTAGCAACTTAAGCCTAAAGCTATCCAAACCAGAAATGACTATAAAATACAAATTGACAATGTCAGTCCATGTAATATTGTTGAGAATAAGACTAGATATCACAACAAGGACAGATTAAAAGAAAAGGAAGATCAGAAAGAGGACATTAAGGATGTGATGGAAGGTGATAATATGTGTGCTAGAATGTGTTCTGCCAATGAAGTTAGTAGAATGAAGACCTCTCTTCTGCATTGACAGTTGTCTGGTATCAATATTTGTTCTATTTTAATATGGATTTTAAAATTGTTAGTTGGAATATTAGGAGTGTGAATCAGTTGAAAAAACAAAAAAAAGTATTTAAGTTGATTAAAGAAGAAGGAATTAATGTATGTGCTATAATATAAACTCATTTGAAACCTGGGAAACTAGCTGAGGTTAGTATAGATGTTTTGGTAGGTGGAGTTGCGTATCAAACTCTAGTCACAACTAAAATAGTTGTAGAATTTTGGTTGGGTGGGATAGAAAGATAGTAGACTTAATGGTCATACACATGTCTAAACAGACCATTTTTTGTCTAATTGAAATTGTAGAGAAAAAAGATAAAATGTCATTGCAGTTTTATATATGCTGCAAATTATGGGATTGAAAGAAGAAGGTTGTGTAATATATTAAGGGCTGCTACTAGAGTGGTTTCAGATAAGCCATGGATAATGCTAGGGGACTTTAATGTTACTATGAAGGTGGAAGAGCATTTTGCTGGTGGATCCTATATAACTAATGATATGCAAGATCTGATTGATTATGCTAATGATGTTGAGATGGAGGACATTAATAGTACTGTTTATTTTTCACTTGGATTAAATCTCCATATAATCCTAAGACAAGTATTATGAAGAAGTTGGACATAATTTTGGTGAATGGTAGCTTTATGAATTCTTTTAATGAGGCCTGATGTATTTCAAAAGCTTTAAATTTATAATGACTAAAAATACCAATTTTATTATAGGGAAACACACGGGTAAAAGTATAACCCATGTATGCAGTATAATCTTTTTAGGTAAGACCAGGTCATCCACAAGGATTTGAGTAGTGTTTAAATAATCAGAAAGAAAATAAACTTTAATTTGAAAACAACTTTTTGTTTTACCAATGATAATAAAGATGACTACTCGGATAGTTGAAAATAATTTATAAGTGTTGGAAATGATCTTGAATATAGCCTTTTTCTTGCATGTACTAATGCTAGTACTAACATCTCCATAGAAGTGTAGTTTACTTCCGGGCCCCTTAACGCTCGGCTAACGAAATAAATTGGCGTTTGTTTTGCCTCTCTTTCCGTCATTAGTACGGCACTGATTGCCTTTTTGGATGCCACTAGGTAAATAATGAGTTCTTCTTTTTCTTCTGGCGCGGTAAGCGTAGGTAAGTTTGCTATGAGCTCCTTCATTTGCTTGAACGCGTATTCCGCTTACTTTGTCCATGAAAAATCACTCTTTTCGTGCATTTTTGTAAGGTTTTAAAAAATGGTAAAGATTTTTCCGTGGATTTTGCCAAAAATCTGTTTAGGCTTGCCAATTTTCCATTTAGTTTCTGCACATCTTTCAGGCATTTTAGTGATTGAATACTTAGCACGGCATCCACCTTGTCTGGGCATACCTTAATGCCGTTGGTGTTGATATGGTATCCCAAGAACATCCCTTCTTCGACCCCGAAGGTGCACTTCCGCGGGTTCAGCTTCATGTTGATTTTTCTGAGCGTTCTAAATGTCTCTTTTATGTCGCGAACAACCTCATCTTCCGTGCGGCTCTTAATTACCAGATCGTCTACATATACTTCAAGATTTCTACCAATTTGTTCGTGGAAAGCTTTGTCAACCAATTGTTGGTATGTTGCCCCAGCATTTCGCAGGCCAAAAGGCATTTTTGTATAGCAGAAAATACCTTGGTTTGTGATGAATGCTGTCTTTTCTTCATCTTCCTCCGCTATTTGTATCTGATGGTACCCCTTATATGCGTCCAGAAAGCACTTAAAAGGGAATCTGCACAAGGATTTAACTTTCCAGTCTATCTCCGGGAGGGGGTATCCATCTTTCGAGCATGCTTTATTGAGGTCTTTGAAGTCTACACACATTCTCCAACTGTCATCATGTTTTTTTACCATTACCGGATTGGAAAGCCAGTCATGGTAGTGGACTTCCCTCATGATTCCAGCTGCTACTAGTTTGTTGACTTCATCATTGATTGCTACATTTCTTTCCGTGGCTTGACCCCTTTTCTTCTACCTTATCGGCTGACAACCTTCTCGTACATTCAACCTATGCTCCGCTATGTGTCTTGGGACGCCCGTCATATCTTCAGGGGTCCAAGCAAATACATCCAAACTCCGTTGGAGTAAGTCATATAGCTTGGTCCGTATCCTATCTGAGAGGTTAGAGCTAATCATTACTGTTTGTTTTGTGTGTTCTGGATTTATTACCACTTTTGTCCTTTCTTCTTTTACTTTGCTTACTGGAGGAGGTTGGTCTTCTGGTCTGGATACCATCGCGCATTCCATTGGAACAATTTTTCTACTCCTTAGCGTAAGTGTTCCTCCGTCTACTGGGAGTTTTATCATTCTGTGTGCCGTAGACGGGACCGCTTGTATTTTCCGCAACCCTGGTCTCCCAATGATACCGTTGTATAAGGATGTTGACCTGACCACCATGAAGTCCATCCATGCTAACGTTGAATGCTCTTCATCCCCAACCTTTACTTGAAGTGTGATTTGGCCAGTGGCCATTTTATCTCACCGTTGAATCCTACTAACGAGGTTGTGGCTGGAACTATTTGATTTCTTATCTCCGGGCGGAGTCTGTTGAAGCAGTGCTCAAAGATTATTTCGATGGATGATCCTTCGTCAACGCATATGCGGTGTACTTCGGGCCGCCAATCTATGCTTCTATTATCAGTGGGCCTTCCGCCCCTTCATCTTTTTTTAAGGATGGGAATTATATTTCCTGATTAGGTGAGAAGCTTTGGGTTACTTTCTGCCTTTCTTCCTTCTGCCACGACTGGATCATTAGGATTTCCTGGGGCTTTTCTTTTCCATAGGTTTCTCTCTTCTTTTTCTGCAAGTCTTTTCCGCTGCTTTGTTTGAGTTCTTTGATTAAGTGCGACAGCTTCCCTGCTTTGAGCATGTCTTCGATTTGCTTTCTCAGATGGTTACATTCATCCGTGTTATGCACCACCTCTCCGTAGAACTCGCAAAACTTATTTGCGTTCCGCTTCTCAACCGGGGTTATCATCGAAGGTGGGGTCTTAAATATTCCTTTTTCTAAGGCTAAAATCTCCTTTGGAGTTTTAGTAAGCAGTGAAAACCTGTCCGACCTTTTTTCTTGCTTATGATGACTGCGGAAACCTCCTCCTTTCTTGAAATTCTGCTTGTGACTTCCCTCCTGGTGTTTCCATGTCATAATGGTTTTCCTTCTCTCTTGATTTGAGGCGGTTTCTTGCCCTTGTAAGAAGGATGTAGCTACTTGCATCATCTCATCGACTGTCTTTGGAATTCTCTCATGAAATCTTTTGATAAGTTCAGGATTCGTGATTCTATGTACAAATCCAGAGATCTTCATACATTCTGGTGCTCCCTTAACATTTCCTCTCTCAGACTTGTATCTTTGTATGAAGTCTGCGGTAGACACTCTGTCTTTTTGGTTGATATTGTGGAGCACGATGGGGTTTTTGATGCATTTTTTCTGTTGGAGGTAGTTCTTTAGGAACGCTTCCCTCAGGTCATTGTAGCTGTCGATTGATTCTGAAGGGAGATCATCGAACCAGACTCGAGCGTTTCTCGTAAGCGTGGAATTAAACATGTGACACCATGTTGGCATAGCCTATTTTTCTGTCTTTTCCGCGACCTGGAAAATCTTTAAGTGATCTTCCGGGTCTTCACTTCCATCATATGTCTTTACATGACTGGGCATTCGTGTTTTTGGGAAGTCAAAGTGGTGGATTCGAGATGTGAAGGGGTCGGTTTCGGCACTCACCCAGGGTTGGGATAGGTCATCATCTTCGGTGTTAGGTATATGTCTTTGCGATCTAGGCTTCCCGTGTCCCCTTTCGCTGTCTTCGCTTTCGGAGTATCTTTTTGTATACCTGGAATTCTCCTGACGACTGTTGGAGTATGCGGACATACTCCGTCCTCCGCCCCCAAGTCTTTTGAAGACGGTGGTCTCTTTTCTTGTCTCGTTCCAGCGATCATGTCATGGTGACCTTGACCTTTTACGTTTTAGCCTTGCAAAGACACTTTGACTTTGGCATGGGTTGTGCCGACTTCTGGGACTGTGAGATCGTCTGTTCCTTCTAGGTGATCTCGTTCTTGATTCAGAGCATGCCGATTCTTGTATCTCAACATTTCTCTTCCGGGCTTCGCCAAAATTTAGCCGCGCTTTCACTTCTTCTAGTTTCTTTTTCTTCCTCCTCTCATGCTCATATTTGTCTGCTATGATCGGCAATAATTTCTCATAGTGCTTTTCGCAGAATTCCTCAAGGTCCACAGCGGATGTAGTCCTCGGGAATTTTGAGGGGTTTGTTTATCCTTCCCTGCCGTGTTCCGTATATCGGATTTGGGATGGCTAGGGGTAGGTTGCTCATTATTGCTCATGGTGAGTATTTTTGAGGAACACAGTTATGTTTGGTCCCACGGATGGCGCCAACTTGTTAGTGCAAAACATGTGTAAGGTGGTTAAGTGTTTGTATTGTTTGATGGGTTGGACCAGAGAATGATTGGTGTGACGAACCTTGCACTAATTCAAGTAATAAAGGAGCGATCTGCATAAATAAGAAAGAACCGTTAGCCTTATTGTGGGGCGGACCCTACAATTAAGCTTTGGCGTGAGAATCAGTACACATGCTTGTCAGAGGAATATCAGAGTATGTGTAAGAGAGAACGTATCTTTTGGGGTGTGAAATGGCCCCTATTTATAGGCAAACCTCGTACTAGGGTTTCCTAGTATTTCGCTTGTGATTGTTAGTGGCCGAAGTGGGCCCCTTGTCGGGCAAGGGTCCACATATAATTGTATCTATGGTCGTGAGTATCCTTTCATGATCATTGTTAATCCATGGAGGTGTAACAGTCACGGTCCACGGAATACTCACATGCGTCTTATATCCAGGACGTTGCCTTAGTTGGGCTTATTGACCTAGTTGTTTGTTATGTTAGGCCTGAGCCCTTGTGCGTATGTTATGAACCTTAGCCCAATGGGCTTGGTGTCCATATTATACGTCATCATGTATTAAGTTATTAACCATCATAAACCTGGGCTTAGATTGTACATATGGTCAGTCATGACATTGACTATTTCTGAACCAAAAACTTTAGGAAGCTTAGCAAACCACTGTTTATCAAAGAACCCTTCGGGTGCAACAAGTAATGGCTTTTGCCGGAATCACCTGTATGGATTGTTAATTATTTCCCTAAGTTCAATTAGATCACTCCCATACTGATCATCAGTATTAACCATTGCATCAATCCCCTTGGCACTTAACTTATTTCTTGCGCCAAATAAAAAAACATATGAACAATTGTTTCACAAAATTTGTGCAGCAAAAAATAAAAATACCGCTAGTAAACATATTCAAGTGTACAATAACATACCAAAGTCCTATGAGTCTATCTGATACCCTCTGGAAACTGTATACTTAATGAAATTACGAGCATTGGTGGAATTCCAATCTCCTCGCCAAACTCCCTGTTTAATCAAGTGTCTCCCATGTAGTGCATTCAATCCATATGTCGCAAGTACTCTACAATGAACAAGTGCAGTTTCCAGAAAGATATATCTTATCAAAGAACTCTGATGACGTATAATATGGACACCAAGCCCATTGGTCTAAGGTTCATAACATACACACAAGGGCTCAGACCTAACATAATAAACAACCAGGTCAATAAGCCCAACTAAGGCAACGTCCTAGATATAAGACGCACGTGAGTATTCCATGGACTATGACTGTTACACCTCCGCGGATTAACAATGATCACGGAAGGATACTTACGGCCGCAGACATAATTATATGTGGACCCTTGCCCGATAAGGGGCCCACTCCGGCCACTAACAATCACAAGAGAAATACTAGGAAACCCTAGTACGAGGTTTGCCTATAAATAGGGGTCATTTCACACCCCAAAAGGTACGTTCTCTTTGACACATACTCTAACATTCCTCTGACAAGCATGTGTATTGATTCTTACGCCGGAGCTTAATTGTGAGGTTCGCCCCACAATAAGGCTAACGGTTCTTTCTTATTTGTGAAGATCGCTCCTTTATTACTTGAATTAGTGCAAGGTTTGTCTCACCAATCGTTCTCTGGTCCAGCCCATCAAACAATACAAACACTTAACCACCTTACATACGTTTTGCACTAACAAGTTGGCGCCATCCATGGGACCAAACATAACTGTGTTCCTTGAAAATACTCACCATGAGCAACAACGAGCAACCTACCCCTAGCCATCCCAAATATGATATACGGAACACGGCAGGGAAGGATAAACAAACCCCTCAAAATTCTGCGAGGACTACATCCACTGTGGACCTCGAGGAATTCTAAAAAAAGCACTATGAGAAATTATTGCCGATCATAGCAGACAAATATGAGCATGAGAGGAGGAAGAAAAAGAAACTGGAAGAAGTGAAAGCGCGGCTAAATTTTGGCAAAGCCTGGAAAAGAAAAGTTAAGCTACAAGAATCGGCATGCTCTGAATCAAGAACGAGATCACCTAGAAGGCACAGACGATCTCACAGTTCCAGAAGTCGGCACAACCCACGCCAAAGTCAAAGTGTCTTTGCAAGGCTGAAACGTGAAAGGTCAAGGTCACCACGACATGATCGCCAGAACAAGACAAGAAGAGAGACCACCATCTTCAAAAGACTTGGGGCGGAGTATGTCCGCATACTCCGACAGTCTTCAGGAGAGTTCCAGGTATACAGAAAGATACTCCGAAAGCGAAGACAGCGAAGGGGGACACGGGAAGCCTAGATCGCGAAGACATAAGCCTAACACCGAAGATGACGACCTATCCCAACCCTGGGTGTGTGCCAAAACTGACCCCTTCACGTCTCGAATCCGCCACTTTGACTTCCCACAAACATGAATACCCAGTCACGTAAAGACATATGATGGAAGTGAAGACCCGGAAGATTACTTAAAGATTTTCCAGGCCGCGGCAAAGATGGAAAGATGGGCTATGCCAACATGGTGTCACATGTTTAATTCCACGCTTATGGGAAATGCTCGAGTCTGGTTCGATGATCTCCCTCCATAATTAATCAACAGCTACAATGACCTGAGGGAAGCGTTCCTAAAGAACTACCTCCAACAGAAAAAATGCATCAAAGACCCCATCGTGCTCCATAATATCAAGCAAAAAGACGGAGAGTCTACCGCAGACTTTATACAAAGATACAAGTCTGAGAGCGGAATTGTTAAGGGAGCACCGGAATGTATGAAGATCTCTGGATTCGTACATGGAATCACAAATCCCAAACTTATCAAAAGATTTCGTAAGAAAATTCCAAAGACAATCGATGAGATGATGCAGGTAGCTACATCCTTCCTATAAGGGCAAGAAGCCACCTCAAATCAAGAGAGAAGGAAAACCATTACGACGTGGAAACACCAGGAGGGAAGTCACAAGCAGAATTTCAAGAAAGGAGGAGGTTTCCGCAGTCATCATAAGCAAGAAAAAAGGCCGGACAGATTTTCACTGCTTACCAAAACTCCAAAGGAGATTCTAGCCCTAGAAAAAGAAAAATTTAAGACCCCACCTCCGATGACAACCCCGGTTGAGAAGCGGAACGCAAACAAGTTTTGCGAGTTCCACGGAGAGGTGGGGTATAACACGGATGAATGTAACCATCTGAGAAAGCAAATCGAAGACATGCTCAAAGCAGGGAAGCTGTCGCACTTAATCAAAGAACTCAAACAAAGCAGCGGAAAAGACTTGCAGAAAAAGAAAGGAGAAACCTTTGGAAAAGAAAAGCCCCAGGAAATCCTAATGATCCAATCATGGTAGAAGGAAGTAAGGCAGAAAGTAACCCAAAGCTTCACACCTAATCCGAAAATATCATTCCCATCCTTAAAAAAAGATTAAGGGGCGGAAGGCCCACTGATAATAGAAGCCAAGATTGGAGGCCACGAAGTACACCGCATATGCGTTAACAGAGGATCATCCTTCAAAATAATCTTTGATCACTGCTTCAACAGACTCGATAAGAAATCAAATGGTTCCGGCCACAACCTCGTTAGTAGGATTCAGCGGTGAGATAAAATGGCCACTGGGCCAAATCACACTTCAAGTAAAGGTTGGGGATGAAGAGCATTCAACGTTAGCATGGATGGACTTCATGGTGGGTAGGTAAACATCCCCATACAACGGTATCATTGGGAGACCAGGGTTGCAGAAAATACAAGCGGTCCCGTCTACGGTACACGGAATGATAAAACTCCCAGTAGACGGAGGAACACTTACGCTAAGGAGTAGCAAAATCGTTCCAATGGAATACGCGATGATATCCGGACCAAAAGACCAACCTCCTCCAGTAAGCAAAGTAAAAGAAGAAAGGACAAAAGTGGCAATAAATCTGGAACACACAGAACAAACGGTAATGATTGGCTCTAACCTTACGGATAGGATACGGACCAAGCTATGTGACTTACTCCAACGGAGTTTGGACGTATTTGCTTGGACCCCTGAAGATATGACGGGCGTCCCAAGACACATAGCAGAGCATCGGTTGAATGTACGAGAAGGTTGTCAGCCGATAAGGCAGAAGAAAAGGGGTCAAGCCGCGGAAAGAAACGTAGCAATCAATGATGAAGTCAACAAACTAGTAGCAGCTGGAATCATGAGGGAAGTCCACTACCATGACTGGCTCTCCAATCCGGTAATGGTAAAAAAACATGATTCCCTTTCAAGTGCTTTCTGGATGCATACAAGGGGTACCATCAGATACAAATGGCGGAGGAAGATGAAGAAAAGACAGCATTCATCACAAACCAAGGAATTTTCTACTATATAAAAATGCCTTTCGGCCTGCGGAATGCAGGGGCAACATACCAACGATTGGTTGACAAAGCTTTCCACGGACAAATTGGTAGAAATCTTGAAGTATATGTAGACGACCTAGGAATTAAGAGCTTCACGGAAGATGAGGTTGTTCGCGACATAGAAGAGACATTTAGAACGCTTAGAAAAATCAATATGAAGCTGAACCCACGGAAGTGCACCTTCGGGGTCGAAGAAGGGATGTTATTGGGATACCAGATCAACACCAACGGCATTAAGGTATGCCCAGACAAGGTGGATGCCGTGCTAAGTATTCAATCACCAAAATACCTAAAAGATGTGCAGAAACTAAATGGAAAATTGGCAAGCCTAAATAGATTTTTGGCAAAATCTGCGGAAAAATCTTTACCATTTTTTAAAACCTTAAAGAAATGCACGAAAAAGAGTGATTTTTCATGGACAAAGGAAGCGGAATACGCGTTCAAGCAAATGAAGGAGCTCATAGCAAACTTACCTACGCTTACTGTGCCAGAAGAAAAAGAAGAACTCATTACTTACCTAGCGGCATCCAAAGAGGCAGTCAATGCCGTACTAATGACGAAATAAGAGGCAAAACAAATGCCAATTTATTTTGTCAGCCGAGCGTTAAGGGGCCCGGAAGTAAACTACACTTCTATGGAGAAGTTAGTACTAGCATTAGTACATGCAAGCAAAAGGCTAAGACGATACTTCCAAGCACACCCAGTTGTAGTAATCACAGATCAGCCAATCAAAAGCATATTATCAAATCCATAAGTTGCAGGTAGAATGCAAAAATAAAGTATACAACTAGGGGAATTTGGCATACAGTACAGACCCTGAGTATCCATCAAGGGACAAGTGTTAGCCGACTTCATCATGGAAAGACCAGAGGAAGAAGACCTGGACGACTCCGCGGAGGAACAAGAACCACTCCCCCTACAATAGACCCTGTTTACGGACGGATCATCCTGTGTTGATGGGTGCAGAGCAGGGATAATACTCACAGACCCGGAAGGGACGGATTTCTCATATGCCTTGCGGTTCCAGTTCGAAGCTACTAACAACGAGGCGGAATATGAAGCTTTGATAGCAGGATTACGGATAGCGGAAAAGATGGGCGTCAAAAATCTCCAAGTGAATGTAGATTCAAAGCTAGTGGCAAATCAAGTAAACAGAACATACGTTGCAAAAGAAACAGACATGATCAAATACTTGGAAAAGGTAAAATCACTGGTTAGCACCTTCTGAGGATTCTCAATCAACCAAGTCCCAAGAAGCAAAAACAAGCAAGCAGATGCACTGAGTAAAATATCATCTACCAGCTTTGCCCACCTAAGTAAACAAGTGCTAGTAGAGGAACTGAAAGAAAAGTCCAAAAGGGAAACTGAAGTGCTTGCCGTGGTAGAAGAAGAAGGGGACTCATGGATGACCCTAATCCGTAAATACCTCGCGGATGAAATTCTGCCAGAAGAAAAGAAGAAGGTAAGAGCAATAAAGCGAAAGTCCCAATGCTTCACCATTATAAACGGAACTTTATATAGAAAATATTTCTTAGGCCCATGGCTCCGATGTGTGGGACCCTTGTAAGCAAACTACGTCATGCGAGAAATACATGAGGGTTCATGTAGCATGCATGCCGGCACACGATCCGTCGTTGCTAAAGCCCTAAGAACTGGTTATTACTGGCCAATAATGCACAAGGATGCGAGAGAGCTAATAAGAGCATGCCAAGAATGCCAGGTTCACAAACCAGTCCCAAGGAATCCGCAAGAAAAGCTAAACCCTATCACATCACCATGGCCATTTTATAAATAGGGCATTGACATAGCCGCACCTTTCCCGGAAGGTCCTGATAAAGTCAAGTTGCTAATAGTAGCCATGGACTACTTCATAAAATGGATAGAAGCAAAGCCAGAAGCAACCATCATAGGGAATCAGGTAAAAACGTTCATATGGGAAAACATCGTATGTAGATTTGGCCTTCCGGGGGAAATTATATCCGATAATGGGAAGCAATTCTGAGACAATCCCTTTAAAGAATGGTGTGAAAAATTATGAATTCAGCAGCATTTTGCATCCGTAAAACATCCCCAGACGAACGGACTAGTCGAAAGAGCAAACAAAAGCTTAGGGGAAGGAATAAAAGCAAGGCTCGGTCAAGACAACAAGAACTAGATGGAAGAAGTCTCTCATGTCCTCTGGGCACACCGTACCATGATTAAATCAAGCAACGGAGACACTTCATTCTCACTAACTTATGGTACGGAAGCAGTGATCTCAGCGGAAATTAGAATGCCCACGTTCAGGATAGCAGAAGTAAATATGGCAAAAAATGATGAAGCTTTGGAAATCAACTTAGAGCTACTGGAAGAAAAGCGCGATCAAGCGGCCATAAAAGAGGAAAGGAGTAAAAGACAAATGGAAAAAATACTACAATACAAAAGTTCTGAATACAAGCTTTAAGCCATGAGATTTGGTATACCGCAGCAATGAAACAAGCCGTGTGGAAGACACTGGAAAGCTGGGACCCAAATGGGAAGGCCCATATGAGGTCACGGAAGCACTAGGGAAAGGGTCGTACAAGTTAAGGGACCGCCAAGGAAAAGAACTTCCGTGGACTTGGAACGTTAGCAATCTTAAGAAGTGTTACATATACAAACTGTAAGCAGCCTACCCATACGGACTCCGTTATGAAATGGCATTTTTACTTATTATTTGTATTCATTTTTAAGTACCATGTAATGTTTTCTAGTGTAATGAAAAAGTGAAGACTAGCTACCTTCACAAACTACATTTCAAAAAAAATTCTTTTCTTTACACAAATATGTTTATTATATGTGATTAAGCCGCGCGCACGCGGAGTATGCCTCCAACAATGTTATTCCGCATGACAAAAAAGACGAGTAACTAATACAAAGAGTAACTCAAAATGTGTAAGAGGCATTGCAAGCCCAACATTTAATAAACCCTCGCAATATATCCAAGTGATATTAAAAAGAGCAAAAAACCTTAAAACATATCCGGATATAAACAATTACAAAAAACAAAAGTAACTAAGGTTAAAAAAGCGTTCGAACAATCTAACCACAGATAAAAAACCGCAAAGTCACATGTGACCGCGGACCAACTACAGAGCGAACCTAGAGGATAGCATCCCTCGCTTCATTTTCCAAGTCAAGAAAAGCGTCAGCAGCTTCAGTATCAATACCAGCACCTTCCTAACCCTCCGGCTTTGGAACATCACCCCTCGGAGCTACACCTGCTGAGTCAGGGTTTTCATTATCTTCAACGGAAAGGGAAGGATCCGGCAGAGGAACTATGCAATGGTGGAAAGGGCATTGGTAGCAGCCAAAGATTCAGCTGGCTTCTCGGGAATGGCGGATAAGGGCTCAGCAGATAGAGGTTGAATCAATGGAGCAAATACATCCTTTAGGAAGGGAAGGCACTCAG
Organism: Tanacetum coccineum; assembly: GCA_026074375.1. NCBI lineage: Eukaryota > Viridiplantae > Streptophyta > Magnoliopsida > Asterales > Asteraceae > Tanacetum > Tanacetum coccineum. The sequence goes on from BQNB010031131.1 coordinate 46,118, forward strand.
CAAGATTTTTCTTCATTTTCTCTACTCTTCCGCGGCAAACATCCATAGCCATGGATAAAGCCTGGCTACCAATCACAACCCTTTTCTGCTTATCATGAACAGGAACCATTAGTTGATTCACGTCGGGCTAAAGATCAGCCATCTCTAAAGCTTCTGCCACAGAATCATCAAGACGAAGCAAGTTTATAATGTCTCAAGTGCTAGAATCTTTACTTTCAAACAACTGTCGAACAAGAGGAAAATCTAAACCACGAACATCACAGACTGCAAAATTAAAATCATCCTCCGCGGAGGGAATATAAGCTTCCAGATCAGTTAGGCACCTTCCAGCTTGTCCGTGCTCAATGCTCGCAGCCAAGCCATCTTGCATCCCTTTCTCTATGGCATGGCTCAAAGCAAACCTAAGAGCTTCCATATAGTCAAAAGAGTTAAGACACTTAGCTACGAGAAGCCTCATACCGTGAGTCAACAACCATCTTCGCCCAGCAATAACATTAAGAAGGTATGGATGGAAGTTCTCTTGGAAACTTATACAACACTTAGTGAAATCAGCATCAAGCTCAGCAACTCTGGCCTCAAGAGGCTTCATCAAACTATCCTGAAACTCTTCTAGCTGTTTCATACCGCCTTCATACGCCTCTAGCTTCCCTCAAAGATCGGCGGACGAAGCCTCCAACTCACGAACCTATGAAAAACAATAATAAGGCATATAAGAGATAAAGCAAAGAAGGAAATGAATCCGAAAAGAATAACCAAAGATGCAAACACATACCTAGCTCACAAGGCCTTGGTTCTAAGACATCAAAGTGGAAGAAGAAGCTTCCAAGGCAGAAAGGTCACGGTCTTTCTCGACAACAGTTGACTCAAAATTTGTCACTTGAAACTTCAACGCGCTACACTATTGCTTAAAAAAACTGCTATGTTCATTGGCCAAAGTAACCTCGCCCCGGAGAGAGCTCTCAATAGCCTCGAGGCTAGAAACCCAGGTACGAAGCTGAGCCACCTCCATAGAATCGACCTTCGCTTGCAATAGCTAAGACCTTAAATCCTCAATCTCCTTGTCCTTCACTTGCAACAAATTATCTTTCTCCTCAGCAACGGATCTCCACTTCCTTTTCTCCAAGATATTTTACTCTGCACGCATCCTTACCTCGGAGCTCAAACTTAAATTACATGCAGCAGACACATTAAACTCAGCAAACAATTGTTCATGTTCCATCCCGCGGACAGTCTTAAAGAAAGCAGGAGGAGTAAAATGATCAATCATGTTAGCACACGACCGTCTGTCATTCCGCTCAAAACCTTTAGTCACAGACCACTCGGGAACATAAACCTCTTGCAAATTAACATCCGCATTTCCCCCTGCACGAATGCTCCCAGCGGCAAACTCATTGCATGACCTCCCTGTAAAAAGGCTGAGAGTGCGATCCGTCCTGTCAGATGAACTAGAACCTGTAAAAATGGATGGAACCGGCACGTCCTTATCCTTGCCAGCATCAATAGCAGTGGGGGTTGTAGTAGCAACACTAGAAACAAAATCCGTTACAATGGTAGCCGTAGTCATCATCGGAGCAACAGACCTGACAAGAGAATCAACCTCAGGATCTGTAGATTTAGCGCCTGAGTTATGAGAAGAATCAGATAGGAATACGAACCTTACGGAGGGACCTACAGTTTGCAAAGAAGGACCAGTCATGGAGTCAGTGTGGTCTCCGCCCTCATCCAAAGGTTAAGCTGTCACGGATGAAGTAATAAAGGGTAAGGTAGGAAGAGCTGGGACACCCTATTCTACCATTAATCGAGAATCTTGGAGCAACCTGTTAAGGACACTAGGGGACTTACCTCTAGTAGCGGAACCACCAGTGGTTCCATAATCAGCTCTCAACCTTTTAGGTGGATGGGAAGCGGCAGGCGTCCTTTCACTCCCGCGGGTAACCCTCTTTTTCTTTGTACGTTTGGGCCCAGGTATTTCAGTTTCAACATTATCCGTGATAGGCACGATTGGTTCAACATTATCCTGACCACCAACGGAAGCAACCCCCTCATTTCCACCACCGGCGACACTTGCATCTCCAACAAATTCTCTCTCTACGCTAGCCGATAACTCTCTGGAAGTAGGGTTACGGTACGATGTTTAGCCACCATAACGATAGGCCTCTCATTTTCAGCCCTCGCTCTTTCGACAATCCTCACCTTACGGGGGTCAGCGGTACGAATAAAAGCATTCAAATCCATCTCTGCAAAGGACAACAGGGAAAAAGGATAAAGGAGAAACAGTAAAAAACAGAAAAACAAAGACAGATAAACAAAAGTGTGCACGGAAAGTAAAGAACCCACCCCACTGTTCTCATACTCAAAGTGGGGTAAGTATCTTATACAAAGGTAATTACGCTTAACGCCAACCAACAAAGAAATTCTCCCGGGAACCAAAGGAACGGAGAGGCTTGAGCGAAAAGTATAACAAATGCTCCACATAATTCAGAGGGGGCATGCAGCTCGATCTTTGACAAATGTTTGTACCCAATAACCAACCAAACCTAGCATAGGCAAGAAACAACAAACTCATCCACCACCAGAAAAAGTAATCATTCTAATTCTTGACAGAATCTAAGTGTTTAGAATTGCAAGCACGGAACGTTTTGAGACGTTTTGGTAAAACCAACATCAACCATTCTTATAATTGTGTTATAGAAAAAGAACGTAACGATACCCAAGCAGGATTAATATTACAAACGCGACACAGGATTTCAAAATAAGAAACCTTGGCAGATCCAAATACAGACAATTGGGAAAACGGAATGCGGAAGTGAGTAAGAACAGACACGAAGAAGGTGGAAAACGGGATACGGTAGTTGGCATAATCGAAGAATCGGGTATACATTCCAACTTTACCAGCTGGTCTTTCATGCATGGTGGCATCAGGGCTTGGCAATTGAGGATGAACTTCCTCCGGAACAAAATATTTTGCACAAATAGCATCAAGGTGTTCTTGTGTAAGAACACATTTGAGGGATGTAATACTGCCCATAATAAAAGAGAAGCAAAGAGATTAACCTGAATGAAAACGAACTTCTAGAATAAGAGAGGCTGTGCAACTAAAAAACCTTGAAATTTGTCAACAATGGTGGAAAAGTGAAAGAGATGAAAAAAGGAACAGTGGGGCATGAATCGACTATTTATACCCATGGTATATTTAAGTCAGGTAAAGGTAGGATAATGACACGTGCCAAGACACTTCCCAATCAACGGCACAAAAGCAAAGTAAAAAGATGATGATAACAGCTGGATGTGGGACCCAGGCGGTCAAATCACGCAGAGGATAAACGATAACCAACGAAAAACTACCAAAATGGCGCAAAAACTACCAAAATGGCGGTCAAATCACGCAGAGGATAAATGATAACAGCTGGATGTGGGACCCAGGCGGTCAAGACGCGAAACAAGGAAGGAACAAAAGAAAAATCTGATCACGGAACTTTCATCTAGTAATGCTCATCGCACGCTATAATTGTATTGCGTACAGTAAGCAAACTAGACTGGGGGGACTTGATGACGTATAGTATGAACACCAAGCTTACTGGGCTTAGTTCATAATATACGCATATGGGCCCAGGCCCAATACAACAAATAGCCGGACTACTAAGCCTGACAAGGGTCACGCTCCGGATATTCCAAAGACGCACGTGAGTACCTTTTAAAGCCGCACCCGTTGCACCTCCGCGGACAAACATGGACTGCGGAAGAACACTCACGTCCGCAGACACGATTACACGTGGACCTTTGCCCGACAAGAGACCCACTCCGGCTACTAACAATCACAAGCGAAATATTAGGAAACCCTAGTATTGGGCTTGCCTATAAATAGGGGTCATTTCACACCCCAAAAATGTACATTCTATCTGATAATTAATACACACACATACTTTGACATTTTCTGATTCTCTGACAAACATGTATACTTACTCTCACGCCGGAGCTTAATCGCGGGGTCCGCCCTGCGGTAAGGCTAACGGTTTACTCTCATTTGTGCAGATTACCATCTTATTACTTGGATTATTACAAGATCAACATCATATTCTATCTCTTTACCCCCTACACGCTTTTTGTACTAACAGATAGCAAAGTCATACCACAAGGAAACATACTCCAAAAGTCTAAACAATCAAATAACAACCAAGTATCAAACAATTCAAAAGACATAAATAAAGTCTCTAGGTGAATGACTCCGCATGCAAGCCTACGGTCTCACTAGCCACTCTTCCTACTTCAACATCCTCAAGATGGTTACCTGAAAATGATGCTTAAAACGTCAACACAAGGGTTGGTGAGAGTCATAGGTTTACGCCACACAATCCAACTTTAAAATAAATTACTGTGATTAATAGAACATAGCAGGACAATTAAGCTAGCTACTATACAAGCTAACATGCAATCATACCAAACAACCATAATTGGGACGGAACGTGCCCACGATCCACATCATACAGTCATGGGTAACCCCGTTACCCTCCGATCGGAACACACAGAAATGGGTAGAAGCCTACCCTCCAATTGGAACACACAGAATTATAATGGGTAGCATCGCTACCCTCCAATTGGAACACACAGAAACTTCACCACATGTAGCACATAACATATAATAACCACTTAAATGCCCATGCACTAAATAAAATCACATAATCACAGCAACTTAAAAACATTTCCAAAATACTTGCATCATTTCCACCCCAATAAAACATAAGAAAATAGGGGCTATGAAACTCACCTGATGCACTAGCAGCTTCCAAACAATATCAACACAAGCTACACAATACAAACACAAACGTGTTACACACGACCAAGCTAAAAGCTCAAGTCCATGTAACACTCATATGATGGATGTCTAAGGGTTTTATTAAGCATCATGGGTCGCCCCGACACCATGCCCAACCTTAACCATCTTGTTAACACATTATACTAGTTAACTACAATTTATCCAAAAATGCAGAATTTTAGCGTGTCTTAACCAACTTAAAAACCATACTTGCTGACCTTTATAAATTATACCAAAAATCATCTAAGCTCTTTTATGTGTTTATTAAATACCTTGTGATTCCCAAGTATTAATTACATGTGCAACTACCCCAAATAAAATCCAACTTCAAAACTGTTCCAATTCGGATCTGATTGCACACTAAAATGTTTGACCTTGCTAACCATACTTAGACAACTAATCAGAGGCTAAAAATTGGTGTGAGGTTAATATACATATATAACTTAACTACTGTAGAAGGTCTAAGCTTAATTTCACTTTTAAGTTAGGGTTTCACCCTCACAAACATGACCTAATTCTGACTCGTAATTACTGTTTTGACCACTTTTGTTGCAAAAGTTATTTGAATGCCTTCCCGACCTTAAAAACCTTCAAGGCAGGATTTTCTGGAAAGTAGACTCTTTTGGATTGTTCATAGACTCAAGAAACATATCAATACACATTTTTATCATCTAGATATCAGTCGTTGAACACGACCCAAAATTCTGCTCAACCCTAAATCAAGTTTTAACGCAAATCTAACCTAACCAGTTACATGAACATGACCCTAATTAAGCCTTAATCACTCTAGAATTATTAAATATCATTAATATTCTGTATTTTTATGAAACCCTAGATCCATCATTGGTTTTGTTACATGAATATACAAATCTAACTAAGAAGAACACACTTACCTTGATTACTAGCACCTAAACCGTAACTCTTGAATGTTTCTTGGATCCAAAAGTGAAAATCGAATCCTTAGGGTTTTGGGGGGCTGAGATCGTACGGAAAAAAGGGAGAGGGAGAAGAAAATTATGAGCTAGGTTTTGTTAATACTTATCTTAATGTATCTTTATCCCCCTATATTTACAATTTGACTCTTAAACCCCTAAAACCCAACAAAACCGATCGGCCACCCCCTATAATTATATATATATATATATATATATTATTTATTTATTAATTACCCTATTACTTACATTACCTTAAGTTTTTATAAAATCCTAAGCTAATTTGAGTAAACCTTTTCACTTAAACGCCACCTACTAGACTTTCTAAAAATAACTTTTCATTTCACATTTCACTTTTTATTTATGGAAAGTTTACTGCAAACTTCCATATTTCACTCACATGCTTCATTTCCAATAACTTACACTTCTTATAAACGCTTAACTCTTAAACCTAAGAATTGACGTATCAATGCATGCAACACGTCTTTCATTTCCATTATCACCACACATGAACAAATAGAATACTTAACACCAAACTCATATGTACACAAAATAAGGTAATCATTTACCTCTAAAATGACATCATGCACATATGTAAACCACTTCAACATACATATAGAACACATAGCACGCAAGAAGCATACAAAATGGACACTTAGCCATTTCTAAAGGTATAAACTAACTTGCTCAAATTACGGTTGTCACATTTTTTATGTTGAGTGTTGCTACAATAAATGATCATCCCCAAAAACTGTTACTTTTTTTTGTATTACTAGGTCACGCGTTCACGGTACTTTTCATATGTTCCACATGTAGGATCAGTTGTTCCAATCAACTCAGACCATTGAACAAAAAACATGTTTAATGCTTTTAGTTAATTGCATCAGCTAGTCCTAAAAAAGTCGCGTGCAAAAATTCAGGTTGTTCGTGTGTGTGCCTTTTTCACACGTTACTGTTCTTTCAAATGGGTGAATCGAATTCAGAAGTCACTACAAGAAAAGGTGGTTTTGGGACGAAAATTTTTGGAACGATTAAAAAATCGTGTATTTGGCCCTTGTTAGCAAACCGTGCCAAAAACATAGGTATTTGGGACGACTATTAAAAAACTGTTCCAAATACGCATGCATTTGGAATATTTTCTAATAATGGTGCCAAATACATGTGTATTTGGGACAATTTGAGTTAACAATGCCAAATACATGTGTATTTGGGACGGTTGGTACCATCGATGCCAAATTTGTATATGTATCTGAAATGCTATCTATTGTTGGTGCCAAATACTTATGAATATGGAACGGTTGGTACCATCGGTGGCAAATAGTTATATGTATTTGGAACATTATCTAACGCTAGTACCAAATACTTATGTATTTGGAATGGTTTTTATAGGTTGTGGAAAATACAAATGTATATGGGGAGGTTTTTATAAACTATTCTTAATTCTTATGTATTTGAAACATCTTTAAAAAACTAGCTTGATTTACGCTTTTTTCAGCACGTGTCAACTATATTTTGCTTATGTTATCTTGTACATCAAATAAAAATGTATAACTGATTTCATTAATTTACTCTAATATCTAATAGCCCTTGGTTATCAAGTAAAAGAAAAAATCAAAATTGTTTTTAATGGAATCTGATTGAAACTCAAAACCGAAACACTATCTCTAAGCTTGAGTAGGTGAGACCAAAACTATCACTCGTACCCAAACTTGATCAGTTACCATTTCAGATAATGGTTGCTCCGCGTTTTTTCTATTTGGTGTAAGAACCTTGCTCATTGGATAAGAGGAGGCATATTGCGATAAATAGAAAACAAGCCAATAGCAAAAACAACAAAAACAAGACCAAATAGCCACCTAGTTAAAGGAAACCTAGTACCAAGATTCTTCTTATTAGTTGGTGAATCTAGTTGTTCACCCATCTCTAAATCCCCTCTTATTATTAATCTTTCAGAATCTACTGTCAAGCTCCTTGGAGTTGCCATTATTAATCTTTCAGATAGTGTTCCAAATCGAATCAAATAACAACTAGATCAATCTTCATTGGGTTTTTATAGTAAATCACATTGATTTGATTTGATCTAATTAGGCCTGCGATTTAGTCAGGATACTTGGCAATTAATTGATAGGGATGAAGAAATTAATGATGAGTAGTCAAACAAACCATGTGTCACACCCTAAAATACAAGCGCATGACGACAAGAAAATCTCTTAAATGAACCAACGTCACTTAAACATTTATCTCAACTAAACAACGAAAGTCATAAAACTTGAAACATAGTCAAAGCAAAGTTGTCCAATGCAACAAACATAACTAATTAAAGCATGGAAATAAAACTAAATGGCCAACATCTTCTAAGCCTTCTCTTTTCCTTTTGATCTCGAAGCCTTATCTTTCCCTGAGATACATGC
>BQNB010031132.1:0-2500 GCA_026074375.1 Tanacetum coccineum
AATGATTAGTGATTGTATGTTAAAAGTGGTGATGTTTGTTTTAAGTGTTTTGTTGTTTGAGTTTGTTACGTTTGTCAAGTTTAAAATAGTCCAAATTCCAAACAGTGTATCAAACCGCTGGATTAGAGCTCAAACCGCTATGAAAAATTATACCAAACCACTACCACGATGAAAAATGGCCATAGGTTTGTTTCCCAAATCGCAATGAGAAAAATCTTCAAAAAGCTGTAACAAACCGCTATCTATAAACCGCTACTAGTGGTAAACCGCTACTATGTTAATCTGCCAAACAGCTACTAGAAAGAAATGGTAAACCGCTATAAAAGAGAAACACCAAACTGCTACCAAGAAATGAAATTGGCAGAGGTTTGTTTCCCAAATCGCTATGAGAAAAAGTCTTTAAAAAACCAGTAAACCGCTACGGATCATACCGCTATAATTACCAAATCGCTACTAGTAAACCGCTACACTAGAGGACAAACCGCTACTGATAAACCTCTGCCTAATAAGATAAACTGCAGTCAGAAATGACAAACTGCTAGAACAGTGTACGATCTGACAAACCACCAGAACAATGTACTTTCCTGACAAACCGCCAGAACAGTACACCAAACCGCTACGAACAATAGAACACAGTATACAAAACCGCTGCAAAGAAATACGAACTTTTACACCTTAAAACACCTAGAATTCACCCTTTTGAATGTTTTCACTTGGTTTCTTTTGCACCAGTGAGTACTAGAAGGCTATAGCAACTACAAAAACATGTATTTTAACACAAGAAACGTGAAAATCAATGAAAGTCAAGAACAAGAGCTAAAACCTCCTAAAACTCAACTTTTGATCTAAACCAAGCACTAAAACGCACACACAAACGATCTAATCATCCCATGAGCTCCGATACCAATTGTAGGATATTGGAAATCATAACACAATCGAAGATAGATGGATTAGCCAAGTCTAGAGAGAGAAAGTGGGAGAGAAAACTTTCTCGAGAGAGAAAATGGAACTTGTATAATGAAATGACTAACCACCTCTTCTAAGGCATGGAAGAGGCTTATATAGTTGCATATAAAACCGGCCCAAGGCCTTGGTATGGGCTTATACGTTGGGTTTAATTACCCGTCCTAATACCGAACGTCATACAATTAACTAATAACTACGAGCTATAATAAACGGTAAAATACACGGGGTGACCGAGTCTTTTTCTAATATCTAACATTAGGTCTAACAAATTCTATCTTAGCAACAATAGAAAAAATAGTTTTCTTCTCTAACTTATCATCTGACACCAACTTCTCAATCAATGGGGCATCAGGAGATTCCCTAAACTCATTAGAAATATCTTCACTAACACTCTTACTATTTTTAGGTCCATAGCCTTCAAACTCAGGCTGTTAGAACTCCTCTAGACCAGATTAGGACAAATCAATATTTGGGGGTGAAAATAACCCTATATAAGGAGGTGGAACAACATTATAGCTTACAAACCCCACACCCATTCTACTTTTATCAGTTATTTAACTCCCTATTAATTTGTCTAGACTCTTACAAGCATTATCAATTTTTCCAATTTTAAGTTGATTGCTTTCATTTTCTAGCTTAAGTTTTTCTAACTCACTTTTAAGCATACTAATTTTTGAGTCTTTATATGAGATATCTCTTTTAAGAAACAAGTGCTCATAAAAATAACCTATTCTTTTATGTAAAAGACAAGTTGCTATTCTACAGATGCTAACCCTCTTTTATAAGTAGCTAAATTAAACTCAGATTTGTTAAACTCAATTTTTAAATCATCAAGTTGAGTTTTAAGAGTTTCAAAGCTTTTTAGACATGTTTTTGAACAAGTTTTGTCATTATGTAGCTCGGAGTCTAAAAAAGTCATAAGAGTCATATTTGTAGGGACTTCATCATCTGCCATATAGCTCCAGTCAAAACCAGCTCCATCAATAGCCACCACGGATTTGGAAGAAGTTTCTTCCACATTTTTTTTTTTAAATTTCTACAGTCCTTCTAGAGCTGTCTTGATTCCTGTTCCTGCTATCTTGGTTCCTAGGTCCTCTGCATTCCCTTGCAAAGTGTCCCATCTTGTGGCAGTTGAAACACTCCACCTTTGTGAAGATCGTTTTAGCCATCTGGATATAGGTTACAAATAACATAATAATAAGCACGCGGAATATAAAGAACAATAATGTTATTCAACAAAGTTTTTCATTTATACGTTTCATCACGCCCCATAATACTAGATGATCAATTCTAGAACGGTTACAATCTAACAGGGATCATAAGATCCTTGGGGCTACACTAACTATCACTCTAGGCGTTTACAAAGAACCATACGCCTAGACACATACACACACCTTTAGTCGACTACATTTTATGTACACATAAAACTACACGCCTAATGATCTCTTTATATAGTAGATATCATCTAGGTTACAAGGATAAGTACAAATATAAATAGGAAAACAAATAATATCTTCCTAATTTTATCTTTATC
>BQNB010031132.1:7500-15000 GCA_026074375.1 Tanacetum coccineum
ACCGCTGGATTAGAGCTCAAACCGCTACAGTCAAACCGCTATGAAGAATTATACCAAACCGCTACCACGAAGAAAAATGGCCAGAGGTTTGTTTCCCAAATCGCTATGAGAAAAATCTTCAAAAACCTGTAACAAACCGCTATCTATAAACCGCTACTAGTGGTAAACCGATACTATGTTAATCTGCCAAACCGCTACTAGAAAGAAACGGTAAACCGCTATGAAAGAGAAACACCAAACCGCTACCAAGAAATGAAATTGGCAGAGGTTTGTTTCCCAAATCGCTATGAGAAAAAGTCTTCAAAAAACCAGTAAACCGCTACGGATCAAACCGCTATAATTACCAAATCGCTACTAGTAAACCGCTACACTAGAGGACAAACCGCTACTGACAAACCTCTGCCTAATAAGATAAACCGCTGTTAGAAACGACAAACCGCTAGAACAGTGTACGATCTGACAAACCACCAGAACAGTGTACTTTCCTAACAAACCGCCAGAATAGTACACCAAACCGCTACGAATAATAGAACACAGTATACCAAACCGCTGCGAAGAAATACAAACTTTTACACCTTAAAACACCTAAAATTCACCCTTTTGAACGTTTTGACTTGGTTTCTTTTGCACCAATGAGTACTAGAAGGCTATAGCAACTACAAAAACATGTATTTTAACACAAGAAACGTAAAGATCAATGAAAGTCAAGAACAAGAGCTAAAACCTCCTAAAACTTAACTTTTGATCTAAACCAAGCACTAAAATGCACACATAAACGATCTAATCATCCCATGAGCTCTGATACTATTTGTAGGATATTGGAAATCATAACACAATCGAAGATAGATGGATTATCCCAGTCTAGAGAGATAAAGTGGGAGAGAAAACTTTCTCGAGAGAGAAAATGGAACTTGTATAATGAAATGACTAACCACCTCTTCCAAGGCATGGAAGAGGCTTATATAGTTGCATATAAAACCGGCCCAATGCCTTGGTATGGGCTTATACGTTGGGTTTAATTACCCGGCCTAATACTGAACGTCATACGATTAACTAATAACTACGAGCTATAATAAACGGTAAAATACACGAGGTGACCGAGTGTTTTTCTAATATCTAACATTAGGTCTAACAAATTCTATCTTAGCAATAGTAGAAAAAATAGTTTTCTTCTTTAACTTATCATCTGACACCAACTCCTCAACCAATGGGGCATCAGGAGATTCCCTAACTTCATTAGAAATATTTTCACTAACACTCTTACTATTTTTAGGTCCATAGCCTTTAAACTCGGGCTGTTGGAACTCCTCTAGACTAGATTAGGACAAAACAATATTTGGGGGTAAAAATAACCCTGGATAAGGAGGTGGAACAACATTATAGCTTACAAACCCCACACCCTTTCTACTTTTATCAGTTATTTAACTCCCTATTAATTTGTCTAGACTCTTAAAAGCATTATCAAAATTTTCAATTTTAAGTTGATTGCTTTCTTTTTCTTGCTTAAGCTTTTCTAACTCACTTTTAAGCATACTAATTTCTGAGTCTTTATATGAGATATCTCTTTTAATAACAGCAAATTGCTCACAAAAAATAACCTCATTCTTTTTGTAAAAGACAAGTTGCTCTTCTACTGATACTAACCCTCTTTTATAAGTAGCTAAATTGAACTCAGATTTGTTAAACTCTATTCTTAAATCATCAAGTTGAGTTTTAAGAGTTTCAAAGCTTTTTAGACAGGTTTTTGAACAAGTTTTGTCATTATGTACCTCAGAGTCTGAAAAAGCCATAAGAGCCATGTTTGTAGGGACTTCATCATCTGCCATATAGCTCCAGTCAAAACCAGCTCCATCAATAGCCACCATGGCTTTGGAAGAAGTTTCTTCCACATTTACAGTCCTTCTAGAGCTGTCTTGATTCCTGTTCCTGCTATCTTGGTTCCTAGGTCCTCTGCATTCCCTTGCAAAGTGTCCCATCTTGTGGCAGTTGAAACACTCCACCTTGGACTTGTCATATCCAGCTGTGTCACTCCCATTGATAGTGATCTTTCTACCAGTTTTCTAGAAAAACCTTCTTGTCCTCATGCTCAGCAATGCTAACTGCCACTTCAAATCCATCTCTTCTATGTCATCTTCATGGATTTGTTCAAGGTCCTCATATACAAGTTGAGACCCGTTTGGTTGACTGGCCAAAAATGCATAAACAGTGTCATCACTTAAGTTAGCAGTACTAACTTGAGTACTAGCAGTGCTAACTTGAGTGCTAGCAGGGCTAACTTGAGTGTTAGCAGTACTAACTCCATAAGCAGTATTAACTTCATTAGTACTGCTAGGGGATGACACAAAAGCCATATTCTGAGAACTTGAGCTTGAGCTTGAGCTTGCAGTTCCTTTAACCTCTTGTTCAACAATCTTGAAATTGTTGTAGAGATCATCAAAGCTCATTGTGTCTAGATCAGGTTTATTCCTCCAGACCACAACATGAGTATTCCACTCAGAAGGCAGACTTCTCAAAAATTTCAAATTGAGATCTTCTTGTGAAATATTTTCACCCAAGATAGCCAGCTGACTTACAATCTTCTGAAGCCTGTTAAAAATAGAGTCAAGAGACTCTGTGCTTGGAGCACTAAAGTTCTCATACATTTGCTTCAGAAGAGTCTTCTGAGTCTTCTTTGTGGCTTCATTACCACCAAATCTTGTTTGTATAGCAGCAAACAAAGTCTTAGCATCTTTGTACTGATTAAAGGTCATTAGATGTTCATTAGGAAGTACCATCAGTAATATACTTCTTGCATTCATATCATTCTTCTTTTGCCTTTTCTTCAGTAGTTACAGGATCTGATATTAGTGTAGTTGAGGTACCATCAATATTTTTTGTTGTTTTAGCTGCAGGTTTGAATGAGTGTCCATTTTTGAGAGTGGGGAACTTTGCAGTAGTAGTGATTTGAGCAGTTTCTAGATCCATATCTTCCTTGTGAGTAAAGAGTTGTTCTTGTTAGTTTCTTCTAGATCAAAGTTTCAGAACACAATCTCTGATACCACTTGTTGATCCCAACTTAAGATCTATTCCTTAGCTTGTAAAGATTAAGTTACTTTGGATAAATCCAAAACAACTATGGTTGAAACTTTATGAATACTAAAGAGTATGCGGAATCTACTCTTTAATACTTAGAAGAATGTTAATGAAACAGTAAACTTTAAGAACAATGATATAACTAAAAAGCTCCAATATTATTATTATGAATAATACGAGTACTCTGTATAGTACTAGGGTTTACAACCTTGAAGCTATGTATCAAAACGTCTATGACTATTGTACATTCAAAACCATAACCTAGGATCTCCTTTTATACACTAAGGAGTCCTTTACAAGATAACTACAAATCTTCTATAATGTTAAACTTATACGTATCTTTCTAACTATATAGAATATACTCTGAATAAGTCAATACAAATCTCTTGACATGTCTTTATCTCTTTAGCAGTCTTTAATCTTCATGCAGTAGTCTTAAGTCCTTCAGCAGTATTAAGTTAGTACTGGCAGTACTAACTTTCTTCTAGTAGTACTAACTAGTTAATACTGGCAGTTGTAACTTGAGCAGTACTAACTCTTAACTTGGCAGTACTAAGTATGAACACATTTAATTCCTAACACCGCGAACTCCATCTTGACCGGGTACATTGCTCGTTAAAGTGTTGTTTTAGGTTTGTCGGCTAAATATAAATTTAAAACTTGATAATCAAATAATTGACCCTACACGACAGCACATCGGCAGACATCATAAATAAGGTCAGGTCTACTGGATGTCAAATACATGAGGGACCCAATCATGCCAAGGTAATGTGTAGCATCAACTGGTGTCCCCTGTAGATCTGCATCCAGATTATTCTTTTCTACCATAGGTGTGTCTACCAAATCACTAGTTAGCATACCATATTTTTTAATAATTTCAAAAGCATATTTTGATTGGTTAATGAAGATGCTTCTGGGACTTTGAGAAATTTGTAATCCTAAAAAGAATGAAATTTTCCCCATCATTGACATCTTGAACTTAGTGGTTATAAGATTAGCAAACTCATCACACATAGCAGTATTAGATGATGCAAATATTATATCGTCGACATAAATTTATACCAGTAATAAGTAGTTTCCAGCTTTCCTTGTGAAGAGTGTTGGATCGACTGCACCTTTAAAGAAATATTGTGAGATGAGGAAACTTGATAGCATGTCGTACCATGCATGTGGTGCTTGTTTGAGACCGTAAAGGGCCTTTTTGAGCTTGTACACATGCGATGGGTTTTCCTGATCAACAAATCCTTCTAGTTGAGAAACGAAGACCTCTTCCTTGAGCTCGCCATTTAAGAAAGACATTTTGACGTCTATCAGGTAGATCGTCATATTCTTGTTGGCGGGATTTGCTACGAAGATACGGATGGCCTCAATTCAAGCAACCGGTGAAAATTATTCCTCAAAGTTGATTCCCTCCTCTTGCCTGAATCTTTGAGAAACCAATCTAGCCTTGTTCTTGAGTACCCCACCAAATTCATTTGTCTTGACCTTGAAGATCCACTTCAATTGATCAACATTACTTTATCTGGACAAGGCACCAATTCCCAAACTTGTAGTTTTTCAAATTCATGAATTTCTTCTTACATTGCCTCAATCCATAAGGATTCGAGCATAGCCTCTTTGAAGTTCTTTGGTTTTATAGAAGTTAGGAAGGCATCAAAGTAACACCACATGGCATCAGTTTCGAGTTGCTTTCTTGTGGAGACTAGTCGAGATGGGTTACCAATCATGTTTGCCAATGGATGATCTTTAGTCTATCTACCAATCAGTTCTAGTGGAGAGTGCGAGGACTGCACATTTGACGATGATTCTTGAGAAGTAGAAACATCATAAAGAGGTTCATGACATGGATCGTCAAAATGTGCATTTGGTATCGGTTCTTGATATGTGAGAATACATATATCATTTGTATTCCAAAAATATCCCTTAAAAGATGAAATTGTGCATAAAATGCTTGTATATTGCTTGTTTTGCCTTTGTGATTGTGTAGGTACGAATATTACAAATAACACAAGAAAATGGCCAAAACCAGACAAACACGGACACGGGAACGGATAAAGTGCAAAAGAGCCAGAAGATTTCTAGACAAAGGTCAACAAAGTCAACCCATGGTCAACTCACAAAGGACAAAATTTTCAAAAATACCGAATCAGTCCTTAATGTTAAATCATAATTCACAAATAGACCCTAAACCCTAACACTGTTACCTCTTTTATACTTAAGAGATAACAGTCGTTATCTCCTTATATTAAACCAAAACCTGTTAACCCAAGCCCATGGCCCAATCCTTTTTACCCAGGCCTAAATCCACTCAGTCAAAATCAGTTATAAAAAGAAAAAAAAGGCGCAGGAATCCCTTTTACTGTTCATCGTCGTTCTCGACGAGTTACCCATCAAAAACAAATGGTCGATAACATAGGTGGAACCAAAGACATGAAGAAATGATAAATCCGGTTTCTTGTCATGCATCAGCTCATATGGAGTTTTGTTGTATCGAAGACGGATCAGGCAACGATTTTGGGTATATCAAGTTGTATTGATTGCTTCGGCCCACAGAAATAATAGAGCTTTTAAAAATATCAACATTATACGAGCAGCTTCCACTGGAGTCCAGTTTTGTATTTCGACAACGCTGTTCTGTTGAGGAGTGCGAGCAACATTTGTTTGATGCGCAATGCTGACATTTTCATAAAATTCTTGAAGAGTCTGATTAACAAATTCAGTTCCATTATATGTTCTAACATTACAGACTGTGGCATTTAAACGAACTTAAATATTTTTGATGCATTTGATGATAGCGTCAGGAGCTTCATCCTTTGATCTTAGAAATTTGACCCAAGTAAACCGTGAGTAATCATCAACAATCACCAAGATATACTTTTTCCTGTTAATGCTATCCACACGCATCGGGCCACAAAGATCCATATGCAGAAGATAGAGTTTCTCTTGGTTAGTGTCTTCAGCCTTGGGTTGATGAGAGGATTTCTTGCTTTTGCCTAATGCACATGCTGAACACAGATGATCTTTCTTGAATTTAAGCTTTGGAATGCCTCGTACAAGACCGTCTTTGGCTAGCTTGTTAAGAGTACCAAAGTTGAGATGAAATAACCGACGGTGCCATAACCAGCTCTTGGTCTTTGAAGCTTTTGATAGTAAACAGATCGAAAAAGTCTTTATTTGTATTGTGTGTTTAAGTGCTTAAATTCATGCATTGTTTATTCCTGTTAAATACGACGTATTCAGTCCACTAAATACAGCGTATTAAATTGATTACAGGTAAAAATGGACGACCTAAATATCACCATGGAGGAATACATTAGACTTAAAGAAGAAAAAGCTCAAAGACATTGTCAAACGTTTAATTGGCAAACTGCCACGTTTGGGAAAGTAGAAAACTATAAAGATGAGGACCCTTGTTTCATTGACTTTGAAACTAAATTCCCAGCCATAGTCTTTGATAATACCATAACGTCGGATACATCACTCCTATGTGCACCCACGGTAAGTCCTCCTAACAAAAACAAGATTGATTTTAGAATATCATTAGACGAATCCGACGATGAAGATTACACGATAATTTTTGACAAGAATTCATTTTCTTATAAAATAATTTTTCTCAATGATTTAAAAAAGGATTCAGAAAATGATGAAATACTCAAGCCTTCATCATTCGATCTTACGGTCGATTGTCTTAATGATTTAGACTACTTTAATGATTTCGAAAATGTATTTCCAGCCATTGTTTTTAACGATAGCCTAACGTCTAAACCAGATCTTGAAATTGAACCTTCCATAAGCTCTGAACATGTTAGTAAATCTGAAACATCATTGTCCGAATACGATGAAGTGGAACAAAACATTTTACACTTTAGTAATTCATCCCCGCTTGACGAAATTTTTCCTAATGATTCGAAAACGATTAAGGACAGTGATGATAATATCTTTATAACACAACCCTCTAGATGTAACAAAATAAAAAGATCAAATGAACTTCCGAGAGACAATCACAATAAAACCAAAAAAGTTTTCAACGAGAAAATTCTTATATTATTGGATTCAAATATCGTGAGTTGGAATCATTTTAACTGGATGTCAATAAAACTCATCAAAAATTTATATGTGGCACTTGGCATCCCGTTCAACCCTAAACGAAATTATAAGGATGGTCCTCACATAGAAATATTGCGGAGGCCAAGGTATGTTTCTTTAACTCTGTTAACATCTTTGAATAATTGGAGCGCACAAATGATACGGCGTATCATTTTAACACCTATACGCCATATCTACCATCCTTGACTAAGTCAACAATAATGCCTAATATGGCGTACTAGACACTTCCCAATACGGCGTATCCAGCGTGGGTATAAAAACCCAACTAATACGCCAGATCATTTTACACACACACTTTTTACTCCACAAGCAAAAAAAATC